>JANITX010169465.1:0-12941 GCA_027564395.1 Erythroxylum ulei
TCAACATAACAATTACGGATTATATCGAAATTCTAGCAATGGGATTGAAATTAACAATTCAATGAACGCATTAAAATTATCAATCAACAATACCCAATAGGTCATACATAAATAACCGAATAATAACGAAAATCCGATTATCCATACACAATACCCAAATTAATTAACATAGGATAACACAATCAATTTCTAATGAGAGAAAAAAAACAACAAACTAATTAAAAAAATACTTAACCTGGGTCATCGACGTCGATTTTACCTCCGAACAGACATCAGGACATTTAGCTCTTCATGGGCCTTTCCCGATAAATTGCTCCAACCCCCATCTTAATCCCACCAAAAATCCCTTTTAATGTCTCACTCACTGTTCACTACTCCTTCTCACGCAACTCTCTTTGCTTCTTCCTTGTGTCTACTGTAGCATGTCACTGTAGCCTGACAAGACAAATTAACATCGACACTCTTTTTAATCCTCCCTGAGCTGCTCCTTGCTTCCACAATACTCCACGCCTGTAGCTTCCACTGCGCCTGCGCCAGCTCACATCACGCAAGCCGCTCCAGTCCCAGCCACCAAGCCGCAGGCGTGGCCCTTCCAGCTCTAGCGCTCCTGTGCGTCTCCCCAGCGCCGCACTGTGTGTTTTTTATTCTCTTTAGCTACTATTGAATGACAAGACTATTAAAGGTCTTGTCATTTTTAAAACCTTTGCTACTCCTCTCCCGAGCCCTTCTCTGCCTCTGCGTTTTGCTCCAGGTGCTTGTGCATTTTGTGCTTCCCAAACGACGCCTCTCCTATACTAACTGATAATGCTGCCACGTTGCTCTCCTTTTTAATATTTATTGCCTGCTCTCACTGTTGAACCGACGTGACCAATAAGGGTCATTTGTCAAGCCTTAAATCTTCTTTGCTGCTTCACCTTGTGCTTGCCATATGTATGCATTTTATGCCTTATGCATTGTCGTTCCTTCTTCATTTTATTCGCTTGCTGTAGCTAATTGCTTGTCTCTAAAAAACGACGCTCCGTTCTTGATGTTGCCTTAAGCTTCTGATTTCTTGCTCTCCACGCTGGCCTCTGCTTTTATTCATTTTGCTCCTGCGTGATTTATTCACGCCTCCATTTAATTGCCGCAACCCCCTTGATTTTATTGTTGTCTCCGTAGTTGACGCCCAGCTGTCTCCTATGGTTGTTGCCTCCTTTTAATTTCACTTGCTTCCCACTACTACTATGGTTTTAACATTTAATTTGCTACTTCACTAGTCCACCTAGATATGTTGACAAGACAATTAAAAGCTCAGCACCTCAAACCTCTCATGTGTTAAAATGTCGTGGATCAAAATGCACGACTCTTAACTCAAAGCCATTTTCATTTCTCTTTTCTTTTCTTTTTTTTGTAAATAAATAATTGTGCTCCAATTTTGCTTTAGAAAATTTTACCTTTTTGGTCTCAAAAATATATCAACAAATTTAACCTAGTAAACATAAATTGAACACAAATTGAGCATTTTATCTTAAAAAAAGGATTGAAATTACATGTAAATGTATAGGAAAATATAAGAAAATTCAATCCTATCAAGACAACAAGAAAAAAAAGTTGCTTACTTTGTTTCCAATGGCTTGTTAAACAAACTTGCTTGGCCTTGTTGAGTAGTTATATTAGGAGCACTGAATCCACTAATCTCAAACCTAAACCTTAGGGATGATTGTTTTCGACAATTATAAGTATATATTATTACCCTTTAGTTTTTAACATGACAACCTAGTAATTCCAAGAAGCAATTCTAGCATTCCTAATGCAATTGGTTTATGTGAAACAAACTTATAGTAACTCAACCACTTAGCAGCAATTTTAGCATTCATAATGCAATTGGTTTATGTGAAACAAACTTATAGTAACTCAACCACTTTCCTAGTCAGGTTGTGAAATAGTATTTATATTAGCATTACACTAGCTGTTAAAATATACCAAATCCAAGTAGCCAACGAAGCTTAGCAAGTTAAAACTAAACCAAAAAACAACAGCAGTTCATCTCAAGTTGCTCTCCGCTCCATATTCATCAAATATGACAAATCAAATAGATAACTATGCCTTAATTATCATTGACCATGTCCGAATGTAATGCAAAAAAGCTAGCATAAACCACAAAATGAATAGATGTGTTTTAGAATGAATTACAAACCAAAAGCATCAAAATTTCACACTCAGACAATTGCATAAATTGCCACATGCATTGAAAACACAAAACCCTATTCGTAAGCAAGTTATTTCCAAGATCCAAATCAATAATGCAGAGATTGTGTTACAAAAGTCATCTTTAAGATCGTAAACACTCATCTCATGCTTTAATAACAACATTCAATTGATTGTTACTACTGTAGTGGCAGCAATAGGAAGCTTTGCGCCTCCTACCCAATGCCAAAAAGTATGATACGAACCCCTTAAAAGATCCATCCCACATGAAGGCATTTATGGCTTTTCCATTTTACCATACTTTGCTACAAGAGCTACCATGAACTAGCTAACTAGATATTCATCCTATAAATAGTCCAGTCATACAGATAGCCCCAAAGTTGATAATTCTCAAGAACATGAGCTTTCTTTTCCTACACTAAGTTCGTGCCGTCATAATAACACTAGAACACACCTATCACATCCTTGAGCTCTTTTTTGGTAGAGAAACCATTCCTATTAATTCGACAAACACAACACTTGTCCTATACACATAAACTAAATTTTCCTATGGTTAAACAAATGAAAGAAATGAAATCAACATAACCTAATAAATATGAAAAACAAATAAGAGGGTCATCTACCAACAAGGACAGTTTGGATGTAGCAACAAAACCAAGCTTTTAAAAACATACAATAATCACAACTCAGCACCAAAACAGATGTAGCATCTAATAAGAGGGTCATCTAGCAACAGGGATGGTTCAAATTTACAAACATGTTATAAGGGGATTATAGAACTAGCAAACCAAAGCTACAGGTCAAGTTTTTAATAAAAAAATTAGTCAAAGCAGCACTAACCCAGGTCTCGATAGTGTTGATATGCCACTGAAAGTCCTGACCTTCAGAACAACTATGTATGCTCTTGAGCTCTAACCTAGCAAGAAGAAGAACTACAAAAACATAAACAAAAGAGAGAAGAATTAGTACCAATCAAGCATTATCGGTAAAGGCGGGAAGCAAAATCAAAAGAAAGAGGGGGCATATCCACCATATCAGTTAATTGTTGATGGAGAACAAAATTACGAAGGTTTGTCCAAAAAGAGCATACCTTGGCCTTTAAGAACCCTGATGTTGAAAGAAAATAATGATTCTAACGGAATACGGATACGAGGATGAATTAATGTCAGAAGAATTAACGCACATCAGAGGAAAGAGAGAGAAAAGGGAGAATCCATTGATACAGAGAGGAAGATTACAACAATTGCACACACACAATACATGCCATTCAAGCCACACATAATCGGCTTAAATTCAGCTAATCCATTCCTCTACATGCCTCCCTATTCTATTACTCTAGTCTCGTTATTTAGTTAAACGTTGCGCTTTACTCTCTGTCTTCTCCAGTTAATGCCTGGCACTTCTTATTTTCATTCCATCTTGGTTGATTTACTTGATAACAATTCCCTTCCCCTTAACATCTTTGTCCACCAAATTAATCTCCGGGTAACGGTTCTGGAGATCGAACAAATATTCCCATGTTGCTTCCGCGCCTCCTCCATTCAACCATTGCACCAACAGTTGTGTTACTGCTCTATTGTGTTTCTTAGTGATGCGTCGGTCTAAAATGGCTACTGGAACCCGCTCCACCGTCGTGATAAATTATGGTAGCTCCGATAAGACTCTAACCTGGCCTCCCTTTACCTTCTTCATCTGCGAGACATGGAACACCAGATGGATCAGGGAGGTAGCAGGCAATTCAAGCTTATACGCCACTTGCCCTATCTTCTATACGATTTTATACAGCCCATAATACAAAGGAGACAATTTCTGATTACTTCTTCATTGTAACGAATTCTATCTGTAAGGTTGTAATTTGAGTAATGCCATTTCCCCAATTGCAAATTCACGCTCTAAACGATTGGAATCAGCATACTGTTTCATTCGATTTTGCGCCCTCTTTAAATGGAACCTCGTTAAGTCGATAATGGCTTCCCTGTTTTTAAGCACCCTATCTACCTCCATTACCTTCACATCCCCTGCAATATAAGGCGTGTAAACTGGCAGTGGATACCCGTACAAAACTTCAAAGGGTGTATACCCGATTGACGGACGGTAAGTGGTGTTATACCACCACTCTGCTACGGCTAACCGTTCACTCCACTTCTGTGGAGTCTCGCCGCAACAACACCGCAAATACTTTTCCAGAATTTTATTAACTGCCTCCGTGAGACTGTCGGTCTGTGGATGGTACGCAGTTGAACACTTGAGTTGTACCCTCTATAACCTAATTAGCTTTTGCCAGAACTTACTCATAAAAATTGGATCCCGATCGCTAATTATGGACTCCGGCATGCCGTGCAACTTGAACACATGCGTAAGGAATAACTCCGCTATATCACTCGCGGTGTACGGGTGCTTCACCGCAACAAAATGGGCATACTTCGTGAATCGATCGACCACCACCAGAATGACAAACCTTCCCTTCGACGCCGGTAGTCCTTTGATAAAATCCAGACTGACCTCCCTCCAACTTCCCTCCGGAATAGCAATTGACTGTAACAACCCGGGATACGCAGCGTTGTCATACTTGTTCCGCTGATAACTCATACAATCTTGAACATATCGTCGCACATCTCTCGCTAATCCCTTCCAGAAGAACATGCTCTGTATCTTCTTAGTGGTCGCTGCGACTCCCGCGTGTCCTCCGACAGCATCATTGTGGCTAATTCCAATTATTTGTTTCCTCAATGCCCAATTGTTACCAATGACCAATCACCCCTTCCATCTGAGCAAGTCATCCTTCCACTCGTAAGCACTTGGTTTCCTTCCACCACCGTTTAATTCCGCAATTAGGTGTTGTATCGAAGAATCCTGCTCCCAACTTTTTCGTATTTCTTCCATCAATTGCCCATGTAACTGTGACACCGATAATGTCATCAACTCCACACTTGTGATTCGAGACAAGGCGTCTACCGCGTCATTCTCTTTTTTGCTGCGATATTGGACTTCAAAATCGTAGCCCAGCAGCTTAGGAAGCCATGTTTGCTAGAACGATGTTGTTAACCTCTGCTCCAACAGGTACTTCAAACTCCGATGATCGGTTTTGATGACGAATGGCTTGCAACTCAAATAATGATGCCAATGCTTGATTGCTTTAATGACGGCCAGAAATTCTTTCTCGTACGTTGATAAGCCATGATGCCTTCTCGCCAACGCTTTACTAAAAAATGCTATCGGATGAACCTCTTATTGCAATATTGCTCTAATATCTTGCCCAAGAGCATCCACTTCGATGACAAACTTCTTCGAGAAATCAGGTAAAGCCAGTACCGTAGTGGACGTAATCGCCGCCTTCAACTGCTCAAATGCATTCTGCTCCTCCGTCCCCCATTTCCACTGATTCATTCGATCCTTCTTGAGTAATTCTGTCAATGGCTTTGCTAACACCCCATAGCCTTTAATAAATCGTATATAATAACCAGTGATCCCTAAGAAACCCCTTAATTCTTTGAGATTCGTAGGCGTCACCCAGTCGATGATTGTCTGAACTTTCCGGAGGTCAGTGGCGACCCCCATCTCCGATATTTCGTACCCCAAATATTCCACCTGGCGTGCCCCGAATACTCATTTATCCCCTCACAAGAATAAGCAATTCCTTCTCAACGTCTCCATGGCCGTCGAAATGTGCTAAATGTGTGACTGCAAGGAAGAACTATAAATAAGTATATCGTCTAAAAACACCAGTATGAACCGACGTAGAAATGGTTTGAATAGCTCATTCATTAATTGCTGAAAGGTCGAGGGTGCATTCGTCAGGCCAAAGGGCATTATGAGAAATTCGTAATGTCCCTCATGGGTTCTAAACGCCGTCTTCGCCACATCCTCCAGCTGCATTCTGATCTGGTGGTAACCAGATCAGAGGTCCAATTTAGTAAACCATCCCACACTATGTAGTTTGTCCAACAGTTCTTCAATCAATGGTATAGGGAATTTGTCTTTCACCGTTTGTTTATTCAATTCCCTGTAGTCGACGCACATTCGCCAAGAATCATCCTTCTTGTTGACCAATACCACCAGTGAAGCGAACGGGTCGTAGCTCTGCCTAATGAACCCTTGTTTCAGGAGGTTCTTCACTGCTTGTTCGATAATGTCCTTCTGAGCTCCTGAATACCTGTACGGTCGGACGTTAATGGCTTCCACCCCTTCTTTAAGAACTATTTGATGGTTGTACATTCGGTACGGAGGCAACTCAGTCGGTTCTTGAAAAACATCTGCGTATTCGGCTAAGACCACATTGAGTTCATCGAAGGTGCTCCACTGGTCGGTGGTAATTCGCATATGTTGCAATTGAAATTCCACCGGTGTTGACAACTGCAACATGCACAATTGGCTCTTCGATGATCTCCACCACTGTGTTTGGAATTCCTTACTAGACAGGATTCTTGATCGCCCTTCTGGGTTCCCACATAACTTAACCGTCTGTCCCTCCCATTTAAACACGATCGTTCGAAGCTTGAAGTTACAAAGAACTTCATCGAGGCCACTCAACCACTGTACCCCCAGGACCACATCGCATCCGCCCAGTGCCTATACTAATGCATCCATGGTGAATTGTATTCCCTGCATGGTCCATTTGAACCCTTCGCAGTATTGATGACACTTCAACTGCAATCCTCCCCCTACCGTAATGGAGATCGGATCCATTTCTTGCAACTGACAATCTCCCTTACGGAAGATCGATGGGTCGATGAAGTTATGTGTGTTTCCGTTATCGATCAGTATATATATCTTCCTTCGTTGATACTCCCCGACCACTCTCATTTGCTTAAACTCCGTATTCTCTGATAGTCCCAGCATGGCTTGCATGGAGACTATCGGTTGATGTTCTTCAGTTGGATTTAGCTCCAAATTCTCCTCCTCCGTCTCTGGTGACGTTCCGCCATTATCATCTTCCCCAGTCACTATGTAGAACTGAAGTTGATGCTTCTTGCATTGATGTCCAATACCGTATTTTTCGTCACACCAAAAACAAAGACATTTAGCTCTTTTCTCGTCGAAATCCCTACTACTGAGACGTTTCTAGCTTTTTGATGTTCCCACCGACGAGGGGGAACGTAGGGATAATGCCGGGGTGGGCAGTATTCCGTCCGACGATGACCTGCGTATATTATTAGTTGGTTGCGATATTCGCGAGCCCGACGAGTATTTACTATAATCACTCAACCCCTTCATCAATGACCCTTGCTTCAATGTCATATTTCCTATAGAGTTTAGAATAGCTTCTTGCTTCCTGGCTAAGGTATATGCTTGATGTAAGGAATGAGGCTCATGCAATTTTACCGTCACCCCTATCTCCGGTTTCAACCCCTTCACAAGGAACCCCACCAAGTATTCTTCGGATAGCATCAATCGATTAGAGTGATGGTCAAATAACGCGCAATAATCCAGCACTGATCCTGTTTGCTTAAGATCCTTGAAGTCCCCAACCAGATCATCGAATATTTCTGTGTCAAATCTCTGTTTCAACGCCTTGGTAAATTCTTCCCACACCATTGCTTCCGTGGCATGGCGATTCCTCACATATAAGCGATACCACTCCTGGGCTTGTTCATCCATGTGGAGAACAGCCACACTCACCTTCGTGTTCTCCGGCGTTTGGTCTAAGGTGAAGAATTGCTCACACCTATATAATCACATTTTAACGTTTTCACTATCGAATAGCGGAAACTCGATCCTGCTCAGTCTCGTGAGAGTATTTCCCTCTCACTCGTGTGCCACCGAGCTCCCCTGCGGTAAGGCTTCTACAGTACCCACCTCACTCGATTTCTGAAGGCTCTGTAAGAGAAGAGCTCTGAGTTTGGCCATCTCCTTCTCAACCTTCTCAGTTCTATTCTGAATTTCCATGAACATTCATTCCATGGAAGTTTTCAAACTTTCTTCAATTCTTCTAAGGTTTGCGCTCCGGGTATTCTCTGCCATGATTGGTGCTCACAAAATCGTATTCTCTGATACCAATTGTTGAAAGAAAATAATGATTCTAACAAAATACGGGTACGAGGATGAATTAATGTTAGAAGAATTAACGCACATCAGAAGAAAGAGAGAGAAAAGGGAGAATCCATTGATAGAGAGAGGAAGATTACAATGATTGCACACACATAATACATGCCATTCAAGCCACACATGATCGGCTTAAATTCAGCTAATCCATTCCTCTACATGCCTCCCTATTCGATTACTCTAGTCTCGTTATTTAGTTAAACGTTGCGCTTTACTCTCCGTCTTCTCCAGTTAACGCCTGGCACTTCTTATTTTCATTCTGTCTTGGCTGATTTACTTGATAACACTTGAAACTCAATCTAAGACGGACGAAGATGTTCCATGAATTAACTCAAAAGGAGAAGAAAAGAGTTGAGGCGGGAAGCAAATCAAAAGAAAGAGGAGGCATCGGATTGACTTAGGCGAGAGCAAAGCCAGACCCAATGAATTTTATTAAAATGTCGACGTTTTAAGAACAGAACAGCGTAGGAACAACGATTTGTGGATCAGTTTCTAGTGACTAGCTTTCCTTCCTCTTCTGCAATTTATCTTCTCGGAAATGTGGCAAGTAAATAATAATAAGTTTGAAAAATGGAAAGTGAAAGTCCTAATCATTAACCACTACAAGCACAGGCTTTAGGGAAAAGCTCTCCACCAACAACATTTGCTCTGATCCATGATTGTTTTGTCTTCAAATTACATTGCTTCCAGACCGTACCTTTTAGAGGACAAATTACTCAGTGGAACGTAGGCAGTCAAGTTCAGGGTTTTTGCCCGTCTTGCAAACAAGATACAGGCTCTTGGCTTTTGTACAACTACTTATCTCAAGACCTGTCATCGTACAAGAATAATAAATATGGGTGTTACGCATGTGAAGCGGTATGTTGTACATCAGAAGGTTCAAAAATGGCAAGTTTAGCGAGTGGCTTTAAAGCCTATGACGATGTGCAGAGATGCTAGTAGTAATAGTTAGTAACAGAAACACAAAACTGGACATGCAAGTCCATCACGCAACCTGCCCAACTCCAATTGGATGAGTACAAGTTTCCATCTTTTGGACTGGGCTTTAACTTGAAGTGGCTTTAAGTTATAATATGTTTGAAGATATCAAGGAGTGTTGAAACGAAAGACGATATTTGATTATATATTATTACATGAACAGTATTTTAATATTTAAAAAATAATTTTTTTAATAAAATATATAATTAATTAGAATATATTAAATATAATTAATTAAAATTAAATATATTCTAAATATAATTAATTACAATATACTAAATATAATTCATTATAACATAATAAATATAATTAATTAAAATTAAATAAATTCTAAATATAATTAATTAAAATTAAATATATTCTAAGTATAATTAATTAGAATATATTAAATTTTGATTGAAAAATTTAACAACTTTTTACTTTTCCCTTTTTAAAAAAAACAATATAATTAATTAAATATCATTAATAAGAATATATTTAAATTAAATATAATTAATTAGAATACACTAAAATTTGATGTAAAATAAAATTTAATTTTTATCAAAACAATATAATTAATTAATTATAATTAATTAGAATATATTAAAATTAAATATAATTAATTAGAATATGTTAAATTTTGATATAAAAATTTCATTATTTTTATTTTTGAGCAAGACAATATAATTAACTAAATAATCATTAATTAAAATATGTTAAAATTAAATATAATTAATTAGAATATATTAAAATTTGATGTAAAAACAAATATTAACAAACTTTTATTTTTTCCTTTTTTAGTAAAACAACATAATTAATTAGAATATATTAAAATTAGAATATATTTCTAAGATTTTCAACAAACCAACCACTATCAATAGGAATGATAATCGTTCCTTCGTCCTAACTAACCATCATAATTATAATGATTATATTCATTTACATTCTTCATTATATTCATTCTCATTTCTATTACCATTACCCCACGTGAACCAACCGCCATTTGAATCTTTTTCTGAATAATCCTCCAACTTGAACTGCTAAGGAAAAAAATGCAACCAACTACTATGTTTATCCGAAACAACACCTCTTACAATTGAGGATAAAATTTGCTTATTATTGAACCTTTTTAGATACTATGTTTCATCGAAACTTATTATTATTGTTGTTGTTGTTGGTTTGCAAATGTCATTAGCAGCAAAGCATCTACCTTCCACTATAGATATATTTATATATAAATTTTCTCAAGCAATGTTATGAATATTAGTATCATCGCTGGTATCGGATTGAGTTCTGGTATGATATTATATCGGTATTGGTCAATATCGGGTACCGTTTCGGAGAATTTTTTAAATTTATGAAATAATTCTTGAATTTTTAAAAAATTGCAAAAAATTTTATTAATATATTTTACTGTATACTTTATAGTTTTACATCAACTTTGTCTTTAAAAATGATAATAATACAAATTTAAAATAACAATAATTTATTTATTTTATTAACATTAATTTTCAGATATTTCATATATAAATAATAGTCATAATGAATATGAAAAAGTTAATCATCATACAAATATAAAATTAAGAGTAATACAAAGTATTTAAAATATTACAATTTCATTATATAATAAATAATAATTACATCAAAACATTAAATAACAAGAACAATAAATATATTTAACTCTCTAACTATTATAATTTACAACAAGAGTTCGTGATGAGGAAACAACCAAGTAGAAGTGAAACCTGAAACAAAAACATTTACAATTACATTACATATATATAATTTAACATATACATCAAATATAAGTAAAATTAAAAGAAGAGGAGAAACAAAAACTTAGAACTTCATTTAATCGTCTAGGGAAGATACACACTATAACTGCACTGACGCCAATTATCATTTGGTACAAAATTCTCATTATTGAGAGGAGCCTCATCGTCATCATGATTCAAATTCATCACACCAAATCACATGTTAATACTTTTTCATTCAAGATTATCTTCCAAGTCACATCTACCAAACTTGGTTCCTCAAAAACTCATTCTGTCAAAAGATCAATATTACCAAAGCAAATTGGATTTATTGAACTACTTGTTCTATTGAGAGTTTTAGTAAATAACAAAGTTTAACTATTAAAAATTATAAGAAATTATATGTAAAATAATAATGATAATAACTTACCTTTCTTGAAGCTTTAAATTGTAATCAATGAAGACCAAGTAATTCAATATCTTATGCTTCAATCTATTCCTTTTTTTGAAATGGATAAATTCAAATTAGCTCCAGTTCCTTCCACAACTTATTGCACTCATACATTGAATTAGAATTCAAATTTCAAATCTTTGCAATTCTGGAACACCATTTCTGAATTGGTATTATCAAGAAACAAATGTAGCATTATAAATAAAATATAGTGCTAATTAATTTTCAACAAGTGAAAAAGCTGAAAAATACACATCTAAATTAAGTTTTGCTCTTTTTCGAATAGCAATTGACATCCTAAAATCTCTAGGAGACTATATATAAAGCTCCATTTGCGAGCTCGAGAGATCTTGTATCATTTCATGAGCAATAACTATTGTAATAGTTAATAAGATTCTCCTATTAACTTTAGATTTCTTTGTAAAACCTGGTTTAAAATAAACATTATGATTCAAAAATGTCCTAACTATAAACAACAGAGAGTAAAGTTACCTTTCTTATTTGTTATTGATGATTGCAAGATAAGGTGTGTACAAAAAAGATCTATTTTTTAGATTGGCTTTGATTACTTCCTTCACCCTCTTCATGACATCAAGAAAATAACTCATTATTGCCTTTTCATCATTATCAGCTAAACAAAGCAACCCTCACCAAAGGCTCACAAACTAGGATAACAAATTGACATTGAGACCAAAATTTATTATCTTCAAATATAATTATGGAAATCTCCAATCCAGCATTAAACCTAACATATTGAGATGCAACTTATTTATCACTTGCAAATACTCCTCTTTTCTTGAATTTTCTTCTTGTTTAGGTTGTAGCAAACGCCAAACACCTTCCCTGGCCTCTAGAGAGCACGCAAAGATGAAGAAAAATCAGTGTGTAAGGGTGGTTATAGCACCAAAAAGATCAGTTCAAGTAGATGCTCTAATGAGAGTTAGATCAAGACTAAGTTTCATGCAATTAATCTCATGCAGCAATTGCTTAAGATTGCATGAATAAATCTCAAGATCACTCTTCTCAACTTCTAGAACTCTTTTGGACCCTTAGCCTCTCTATTGAGTGTGTTTTATGGCTAAAAAACGTGTGTACATAAGTAAAGAACTCACTTATGTACCACCTGTCATTAAGTCGGTCACGATCGCTTGCCTAATTGACAACCATGCACGCTTTGTTTTTTATCCAATCTTTTATGCATGTGACCCTTAGGTTCCCAGTTATTTTAGTCACTTGAATTAACTCTTAATCCGAGCAAATCATGAAGGGTTTCATGATGCCAATTTACCAGAATGTAAGTGGATTAACACTCGAACTCTTTAATAGTTAATTATTCGACTTATAAACCTTTCCATAGTCAATTACCATGCAATTTATCCCTTCACCATCCTATACTGCACCTGTTTCGAAGTATGGGCTATGTGTCAACTCCCATTAGACTAACTATGTTGGGACCCGTTTCCGAATCCCAATCTCATGATCGAAATATCAAACTTAACTTGCTTTGATACCACTCATGTTGGGACCCGACCTCGGAAGCCGGACCCAAC
>JANITX010169484.1:0-12940 GCA_027564395.1 Erythroxylum ulei
TGACTTTCTTAGAGATTGAATTAGAACTTAATTCCTTCATACAACTTGTAGCCTTATCTTTCTAGTTTAATCCAAATAAAAAATCATCTCATTTGGATGACTAGAGATCAAGTTATGGCTAAAAACCGAAGCATACTCAATGGACATATACATTTTCCTGCTTTTAACTTCAACATATCACATATAATCCATCTTGTATCTAAACTAGATTTTCCATTTTATTTCAATTTTCATGAATTCCTCCTTTCTTTACACATGACTAATTGCCAATAATTCACTTAACCGTTCTAGCTTCCATAAAAGGTTCGGGGGCCAACAATTTTTGGATAAGTATTTCCCTAGTATTGAAGACAATGAGCATATGGCAATCCCTTTATAAGTATTAGAAATGTTGTAAGAAGTTGTGTGCTACCTACCCCTATCACAATATCACCAAACAACTTCTTATCTAATATTTCTATAAAGGATTATTGCCTATACAAGCATTGGGTGAAAGAATCCTGAAGAGGTAAAGACTATAATTGAGTGTATTGTGGCAAACTCCTAACAATTTGGCATTTGTAATGATGGCTGCAAATTAAATAAGGTAAATACTTCATCTATTGAACATCGTTTATATGAGCTAACCTCCTTTTTTAGAAAAATTACTATAGGGTAAGTACAAGTGAAATATTGTGGGATATGTGCCAATGTGAATCATCTAACAAATAGGTACTCAAATTTGCAAAAGGGGAATATAGAACATGTCTATGATGTGGGAGGAAACTTTTCTCAATGGTACAATATAAATTCTCAAACCTATTACCTAAGTTGAAAAGATCATCTTACCCTAAGTTATGGAGGGAATAAGCAACATACTTACTTTCCAAATAGGCCATAAGGTATGCAACAGTTTTAGCCCAAGCCACGAACTTCCTCCTCTAACTCAGGTATATCATTAAAAGATAGGGTTAATTATTTTACTACTAATTCCTTGTAATTTCAACAGTAGATAAAATCTCAAATCAAGGGGATAAGGTTTAGTATTCAAAATTTGAAGAATCGGGTGAGTCAAATGACAATTTTTATCAACCATTTAGAAACACAAAGTGGAGGAAAATTTTCATCTTAACCTAAGATAAATCCAAAGAATGTTTGTGCAATGACTTTACGAAGTGTTAAGAAGCTTGATGTTCTTAAGAGGACTGCACCTGTGATTGCCAATAAAAAGAAGATTGAGAAGGACCTTGAAAAGAAAGGAGATACCTTATGTGTTTTGAATGTAAATTTTAACCTTTCAAAAACAGTTAAGACTAATCCTCTACCTTTTCCCAACAGGTTAGTGAAGTCAAATAAGGAGGAAAAGAATAAGAAGGTTTTGGAGACTTTTTGCAAGGTGGAAGGGAATATACCATTGTTAGATGAGATTAAGCAGGTGCTAAGTTAGGCAAAATTTCTTAATTAATTGTGTACCGATAAGTGAAAGTTGAAATGCGATGAAAAGATCATGATCGGTGAGAATGTTTCTGTGATTTTCCAAAAGAAACTACATCTTAATTGTAAGGACCTAGTCATATTTACTATTCCCTATATGTTTCCATGATTTTCCAAAAGAAACTACCTCTTAATTGTTAGGACCTAGTCATATTTACTATTCCCTATAAGATTGGTAACATATTATTAAGCGAGCTATACTATATTTAGGAGAGTTGATTAATATTATATCTCATTCCATATGTACTTTTTTAAATTTAGGCCCTTTAAAAGAAACTATTATTATCATACAATTGGTTTTTTTTCATTGATGCTTATTTAGATAGAGTGATTGAGGATGTTTTTATGTAGGTGAATGAATTAGTGTCTCCTATTGATTTTTATATGGTAGATATGGATGATGATATCTTCCCTAATCCCACACCTATCTTATTAGGGAGATCATTTCCTAACACTACCCAAAGTAAGATAGATGTTCAAGAGGTTACTCTCGTAATGAAATTTGATAGGGAACTAATTCATTTTAATATTTTTTGATGCCATAAGCACCACAAAGATGATAATTCTATTTTGTGATTGTTGTGGTTGGTCCATTAGTAAAATAAAATTTTAAGTTAAATTGTAGGGACAAATTGGAAGCAATTTTAAATAAGCATATGTAGTTGGAAACCACCAATGATGTTGAGTTAGGAGAAGAACTGATTGAGATAATGACTTCTTTACATTCTTTAAAACTAGTCCCTAGGAGGTATGAATTTGCTTCTATACAACTACCTGATTCTTACTAGAAATTTCTACCTTTTGATATGTTGCACCTGATTTAGAATTAAAACCATTATCCTCTTATTTGAAATATGCATACTTGGGGGACGATCAAACTCTTCTAGTGATTATTTCAGTAAAGTAGACTCCCAATTAGGAAGGTAAGTTTTTTTGTGTGTTAAGGGAGCATAGGAAGGCTATAGGGTGTAGACAATTATTGATATTAGAGGAATAATTCCTTTTATGTGCATGTATCAAATTCTAGTTGAGGAAGATGCCAAACCAATTAGGCATGCACAATATAGGATAAATCCTGTAATAATGGAAGATGTGGAAAAGGAAGTTCTTAAACTTTTAGATGTTGGAGTGATTTATCATATTTTAGATATTAAGTGGTTAAGTCCAGTGCAAATGATTCCAAAGAAATCCGAAATTACAGTAGTAACAAATTAGCATGGTGAGTTGGTTCCCACTCATGTATAAACTAAGAGGAAATTTTTTATTGATTACAAGAAATTGAATTCTATAACTCATAAAGAACACTTTCTCCTTCCATTTATTGATCAAATACTTAAGGGACTTACTGGACATGATTATTACTATTTTTTAGATAGCTTTTTAGGTTATTTTTAGATTCCTATTGCGTTGGAGGATCAAGAAAAGATGACTTTCACATGGTCGTTTAGTACATTTACTTATCAAAGGATGCCTTTCCAAAGGTGTATAGTGAGCATATTTTCTAAGTATGTCAAGAAGATCATAGAGATGTTTATGAATGATTCTAGTGTTTATATTTCCTTTTCTGATAATTGCTTAGAGAATCTTCCACTTATTTTATAAAGATGCATTGAAACTAACCTTATGCTTAATTAGAAATTTTCCATTTTATGGTTGATTAAGATATATTTTTAGGTAATGTTGTGTCTTATAGGGGTATAGAGATTGATAAGTTTAAGATTGACCTTATTTATACTTTAACTTACCCCATAACTGTTAGGGAAGTTCATTCTTTTCTTAGCCATGTTGTTTTCTATATAAGTTTATCAAGGAATTCTTGAAGATAGCTTCTCCTTTATGCAAGCTATTATAGCAAGATGTTCTTTTTAAGCTTGATAATAAGTGTAAGGAGGCATTTGACAAGTTAAAAGGGCTCTTGGCATCCTCATCGATGATTCAACTTTTAAACTGAAGCCTCCCCCTTGGAGATTATATATGATGCCAACAATTATATGATGCGAGTGGTTTTAAGACAAAGAGTGGTAATGACTGCATATATAATTTATTATGCTTCAAAAACTTTGAATTCAACCTAAATAAATTATTCTACAACCAAAAGAAAACTTTTATCTATTTTATTAACTTAAAAAGTTTTTGGTCATATTTGTTGTGTGCTAAATTTATTATTTATTTAGATCATACAACTTTAAAGTTCTTATTAACCAAGAAAGAATCAAAGTTGAGGCTAATTAGGTGGATTATCCTCCTTTAGGATTTTAATTTAGAAATAAGAGACAAGAAGGGGCAGATAATGTAGTTTTGGAGCACCTTAATCATTTAGTGTAAGAGGAAGATGATATCCTTTCGAAAGAAACATTTCAATATAAAAATTATTCTTTTACTATCTTGAGACCTCTATGGTATGTAGATATTGTGAAATTTCTAGTTGCTAATAAGTTTCCTGTAAGATTGTTAAAAGCTCAAAGGGACAAAATTAACAGTGAAGCCAAGTAATATTTGTGGGATGGTCCCTATCTTTAGAGGCCTTATGCAGATCAAATGATAAGAAGGTGTGTTCCTAAGAGTGGGACTCTTTTTATTTTGACCTTTTGTCACTCTTACGCTTGTGGAGAGAATTTTGAAAAAAAAAGGACCAACCATAAGGTATTGGAAAGTGGTTTTTGTTAGCCTTCACTATTTAAGGATGCATATCTCTTTTGTAAGTCATGTGACATGTATCAAAAGTTAGGTAACTTATCCTATAGAAATTAAATGCCACAAACTCCAATTATTTTCTTCGAAATCATTGATACTTGGGTATTTATTTCATAGGATTGTTCCCTTCATCTTTTGATATTTGTTATATTTTACTTACAGTTAATTATGTTTCTAAAAGGGTGGAATATAAAGCCACCAAGACTAATGATGCTAAATTTGTTACAAATTTTATCAAGTCTAACATCTTTTCCAAGTTTAGGATACCGAGAACCATCATAAGTTATAGAGGACCTCATTTCTGCAATAAGTTGGATGAAGATTTATTTAGGAAATACCATAACCTATCATCCCCAAACAAATAGCCAAGCTGAGCTGTCAAATAGAGAAATCAAGTCAATCTTATAGGAAACAGTTCAGCTTAATAGGAAGGATTAGAGCTTGAGATTAGAAGATGCACTTTGGGCTTATAGGATAGCTTGTAAAACACTAATTGATATGTCCCTATATAGATTGATGTTTGGAAAGTTGTGTCATATTCTTGTGTAGCTTCAACATAAAGCATATTAGGCTATCAAAGCAGTGCAACATAAATATTGATGAAGCAAGAGTGCATAGAAAGTTGCAATTATATAAGTTTAAAGAGATAAGGAATGATTCTTATAAGAATGCAATGATCTACAAAGAGATGGCTGAAGCTTTCGTGATAAGATAATCTTAAAGAAAAGATTTATTTTAGTCAGAAAGTTATTCTTTATTATTCTAGACTTAAATTGTTTTTAGGTAAGTTACATTACCATTAGGTTAGTCCTTTTGTGGTTTCTAATGATTTTCCCCTATGGTGTAGTAAAGATTTAGAGTCTGAAAATAGAGAAGACATTTAAGGTGATTGGTCATCACCTTAAGCCTTACTATGATGAATTTCAAGTGAAGAATGTGGAAGTGGTGGTATTTGAAGACCAGTTTATACCACTTGATAAAGAAAGCATATAGTCGAGCCAATGACAGTAAATAAAGGCATTGCTTGGGAGGTAACCCTAGGGGAGCTTTTTCCTTTTCTTTTGCATTTTTTTGTTTAATACTCTCTCTCTTACAATTAATCTTACATTAAGGGCAATGTAATTTTTAAGTGCAAGGGAGGGGAATTTAGTTCTTATGTTTACTTTTGAGTGCCTTTTGTATGTTTTAATTAAAAAAATTGTTCTCTTTATTTCCATTGCTTATAGGATTATACAAATATAACTAGAGAGTTGAATTAATTAAAAAAATTCATGGCAACTTCGACAAGTATTCTTACTCTTATGGTTGGTCAATGGGTGCTCCCTTTAAAATGATAGCGACTAATGGGTAGATATAAGATAGTGAGATTTTGAGCCTTTTAGATTGACACATCCATATTAGTCTCAGTACCTTTCTTTTATGTGTGACCTTCATGACGTATACCTCCTGACTTTGCCTTGATTTTCTATTTGAGGCCACACTTCTATTTTAATATGTTTCTTTGTTTTGTAAGCTACATTAGCCAAACAACCTATATAATGATATAATATTTCTTATTGTTAATCATCTTTGAGCTTTATTAGTCTTTTCCTTTTGTGTTAACCATATTACAAGTCTTTAACTTAAAGAAAGAAAAGTCTGACCTAAGCCTTAGAGCTAGTGAAGCACTATCGATCATTGATGTTTGTGGACACATAAGAGAATAAGTATGGGGGTGCCAATATATATGGGTTGGTTATAACTAATGGAACATGATCCTTATGTCTTTTTAATGAGTTCCATTGCCAATGTATTTTATTTGTATTTTTTTCTTTTTTGTTTTTAAATTATTGTCAAAAAAGAAAAGAAAAAAGGATAAAACAAAAGAAGGTGTTAGGGAGGAAGATCATTTGCTTTGTTAGTAATTCATATTAATCTTTCCTCCCATGGTTTTAAGCAATGGGTGACTTAATTGTGATGTAAATAAAGGGGAAGTTACTCTAAAGGGTCACTCCTTATGGTTATAATAGATTGTTCATTATTATTCTTTTAGATGATTTCTTCTATTTCTTTGTACTTCATATGGTTTGCCATTTGAAAGCCCGAAATTAATATGTGGAGCACAATTTTTTTATTCATCATAGTTGATAGTACTTAGATTTGATAGGATGTTATTTTTTGCATTTGATGTGCTATTGAGTGTTTTTTCTGCTCTACTAGTCTCGATGGCTTTTTGAACTACGTGAACTAAATATTTCTCACCTTAACCTTTAGTCATATTACAACCTTAAAAGTGAATCTTTAGTGGTGGAGAACCAAAAAGATATGCAAAGTTATGGATCGACTTGATCATGGAATATGCTTGAGTGTACCTACATATTGTTTTATTTTTAAACATAAATTATGAAAGTCTACCCATAGATTGCTCAGTTTTTGAAGAAAATCATTTTTGATTTATCAATGAGTAAAATCTTAAATGTTCAATTCTCGTTTTAGGTTTTGAAATTGTTTATTATTTAAAAATATGGTTTAAGAGGATATATTTTGATTTTGATTTTCAGATTTGCCTTAGGACGACCAAAAGCTAAGTATGGAGGAACTTGATAGGTGTTTAATTAATTAATTATTTATTCCCTAATGTTTAGTGATTAATGTTTATTTTTCTTCTAAGATATTTATTTTGATTCAAATTTTGGTTTAGGTACAAGCTGGAGGTAAAAGAAGCAAAATAAGTTAAATTCACAATTTTGAGCAGTTTTACTACTATTCTATCTTATTTGCCTTAATGAATCAAAAGGAGATGAATTACGGAGAAATTAGTATAAAAAACAAAAGAATTGGAGTTATTTTTGAGGAACTTGCCTGTGTAAAGAAGAACAAGCGTATGTAAGTCTTACATGAACGTGCGAGGGACTGTATAAGTCATTATAAACATGTACAACTTTGGTTGTTTTGCCCATATGAAAATATACATAACAAGGTAATTCATGTACATGGCCATGTCCATTGCTTGTGTAACGATCTAGACCTTTATGTTTTAATTTTCAAAGTATTAATGCAAGGTTAAGGGGCACGATTCATCAATTGATCATATCGACTTTGGAAACCTTAATTATGAAGTAAAAAAAGTAATTATAAAGGTTAATTAAGGAGAATAAATGAGGGACATTTGTTCACGTCTGTTCTTCTTTCTAGAAATGTGCTTATAAGGGCCACAAGTTGTCAATTATCTTCCTTCCAATTCATGGGAATTTCAAAGCCTAATAACATGGTTGTGCATTAATCAATTATAATAACATTGCTCCTCTCTTTTGAAATGGATTGTGTTATCCTGCATTTAATGTTTATGACTTATCGATCATTTGTAAAACCTCAAACTTTCCGTTCTATCGGTTTATAGATTTTATTCTAGGTGAATATTATTTTTGGATGAATAGTGAACCTGAGTAAACAGTATTTCCACTTGAATAGGGATTTTGAGGACCCAATCTTGAAACAAATTGAAAATACCCATAATAGATATTAGAGTCAAATGACATTGAAACAAATTGAAAACAAGTCCAAGCGAATGAATTTTGGGAACTTCATAAGTTTAGGACAAAAATGTCCTTTTTCAAAAATAATGGGTATTAATGATTTTAAACCCATTCAAATTTTTTGAGGCACCTAATTACTAAGTATTGATCCTAATTATAGTATCCCATGGTCAATTGTCTTCTCAAGTGTGTTTGTGTGTCAATATGTCCTTGAGAAACTTCGCATAATTCCAATGCTTCCACCTATGACAAATTAATATGAAGTTTCTTCAATTCTCCAAAAAATTGGAGAATTAAGTGTCAACTTGATGATGTCTCACCCTTGATGGATATGGAATCTTAGGCCTATAGGGTGGTGGTGGTACATATGGCTTCTTTTCTTCTTTGTCTTCTATCTTTTCCTTTTGTTGGCTATCTTTTTGCAGACTTGGCTCCTCCAATTGCTTGCCACTCCTAAGTATAATCACCTTAAGTTGTTCCTTTGTATTGGCCTTAGTGTTGATTGGTAAGATTCCTGCATTCCTAGAAGACAAAGTAATAGCAAGTTGACCTACTTGTACCTCCAAATTGTGGATGGATGAAGCGTGGTTCTTCACAATCTGGTCAAACTTTACCTCCATTCTTTTCTAACTCTCTTCTGGTCTTCTTTGACCTTCCTCTTGGATTGAGAACTTTGAACCCAATACATCCATTAACTTATCCATCTTGTTCTCCAAAGACCTAAGATGGTCTTAAGGAGGTCCTTGTGTTCTCACTCAGCCATCTGCATTGTTAGTACTCCACAAAAATTTGGGTGATTTTTCCACCCAGGATTGTAAGTATTAGAGTATGGATTATTACCTTGTTGTGATTGACCTATGTAAATTACTTGTTCCGTACCACTCGTTCCCAGAGAGAAGCATTCACCTATGCCATGATTGTTCTACCCACATAATTCACATTGTAACTGAATGGTTTTGACTATAGATGAAGCAGCTCCTTGTATGTTGCTCAACTGCTTGGTAAAGGCAATAATTTATGCTTGCAAGGTTGTCATCGAGTCAAGTGGAATAATTCCTTTTTGCTCCTTGGACCTTTTTCAGCTCCTTTCATTTAACCACATGCAGCTGTTACTTACCAACTCTTCCAAAAGATCATGACCTACAGCAATGGTTTTCCTCATCAAAGACCCTTATGCAACTGCATCTACTATTCCCCTTGTGCTCTGAGTTACATCATTGTAGAATGTCTACAAAAGAAATTCCCTCAGAAGGTTGTGGTGAGGGCAAATCCATTGTAATTCCTTGAATCTCTCCCAAGCTTCATACAATGACTCCCCATCACTTTGTCAAAAGTTGGTGATCTCTTTGATGATTCTTGTTGTCTTGGTCAAGGGAAAGTACTTAGCCAGGAAAGCTTGGGCTAGTTGCTCCTAAGTAGTTATTTGGCTTGCACTGAGTGAATTATACCATACCTTTGCCTGATCTCTCAAGGTAAAAGAAAACAATCTCAAGCTCACGGCATCATCTGACATCCCATTAAACTTGAAGATATCACAAATCTCCAAGAAATTTGCAAGATGGGCATTGGGATCTTTTTTGGAGAGCCTATAAAATTGCACACTGCTCTAAAGTATATTAAGGAGTGCTAACTTGATCTTAAAATTATTGGCTTGAATTTCTGGCCTTTTGACTCCTTGAGGACTGAAACATGGCCTCATAAAGTCCATCAATGTCCTCTCAACTCCTCCTTGTTCTCCTTCTTCTGCCATATTCCTTTTTATTTTGACTTGATGTCTAACTCTTCTTAGCTCTCTTTCATGCCTTGTAATATCTAAAAATTGTTCTTCACTAAGCTCGTTAGACCTTCTCATGCTCCTTGTGTTCATGCACTTGCAAAAACGCAAGGAAAAGTATCAAACAATCTTAAATTAAAGTCACCTAAACTAAACAAGATGCTAAACAAAACAATTCTCAGCAACGACACCAAAAACTTGTTGGTTGTAAAACCAATTGCTTGTTTTATGCTAAAAACTACAAGTATACTGGTCGTTACTTGTAGTAAAAAGTAGATATCTTCCCATATAGATTGTGCTCATTTGCCACTTAATTTAGGTTATGTTTTTTTTAAGACTCAAATTTGAATAAAACAATCGAATTAATCAAGTTAAGAGAGAGGGGATTTTACCTATCATTAATGCTAATATAGCCTTTTATGTGTTTATGAGTTGTCAGTTCTAGACAATCGTAGGGTGGATTACTCTTTATCGAGTTATCTTCTTTCCCTAAATTGTAAATCCTAATCGAATTATGGACTTACAATCTCTCAATTCAAAAATTACCCACAATTCTAATTAGTTCTAAAGCTCTCTAATAAACAATCGGGTCTTGCACAGGATCTCTCTCCATGAAATTACCGACTAGATTGATTAAGTGGTCAATTAGATCACCCAAATCTCGTTAATTCAATCTAATCATTTTTATCTAGTTCTTCCTCTCAGTTTGTTACCAAAACATGCAAATACATAAATCAATCACGACGCCTAAATCAAGGAAACACAATTCAACTAGATTAACATTAAAAATAAGCAAAATCCTAAAGGAAAAGTTAGAACATCATGAACAACTTAAAATCCATATCCATACAACTCATCTCAATCTTACACATTAAATGAATAAAAAGATAGAAGGGGAGGAAATGAAACTCAGGTTGGATGATTTGGGAAAGTAGCGGCATCAGGGGATTACCTATTTCGAGAAGCTTCGGCGTCGGAACCTTCCTCTTCTTCTTTTTTCTTTATCTAATTTCTCTCTCTCTTTTGGGTTTCCAAATGTAGGCAGAATGTAGACTCCCTTTTAGGGTTATATCATAATCCTTTTATAGTCTTTACCAATTAAGGTGACCCTAGTGTCTTTCTGGGGTCCGAAATGTCCCTTAGAAACTCGAATCCGAAAGTGACTCCGCGTCTATCTGCGCACAGGCCACGATCGTGGCCTGATTTTTTTTCTTTTTGTTACGATCGTGGTAGATCCCCCACGATCGTGGCCCTATGCTCGAGCTTCTATCACGATCGTGGCCCTATGTTGGTGCTTCTGTCACGATTGTGGCAGGTCCGCCATGATCGTGACCTTGTGCTTTGATTCGGGTCTCCTTCGAAACTCTTCCGGATGCCCTAAAACACTAACAAATTTGTCACGACACCTCATATATATAAAATTAAAGCTCAAAAACATGTTCTCACCTAAAGAACACTTAAAACACAAATGTTTATGAACTAACACAATTCTTAAGCTAAACACACACTAAACAATCAAATCAACCACTAAATACATATCAATTTACCTATAAAAATACAATGCATTCTACACCTATCAATGATCAATTAGCTATTTATGATATAACATGATCTACTGACGAAGCTATATATTGATATTCAATACTAGTAACATGTTTGACATCTATTTATAATGCCTAGAGATGAATTTGAATCCATTTAAAGTTCCTTACTTTATCGAAGCCCTTTAACTAAACTTGACAATTAAATTAAGTAATTGATTTATGAGAAAACTCATTTAAATACTTTTTATCCTAAAGCAAGAACATGCATTTAGTAGTATTATCTCTAAACTTAATTTCAATCTAGTGTTCTTAATCATGTATTATTCCTATAGAATATTACACCACAATGCACACTACTTGTCCTTTATTCTTATGACATGGTTATCATTCATAATGATTTTCAAAGCATTGTTGATCTTAAAACTTTCTTCAATTAGCAATTTGAGACAAACTAAATATGCTATGAATTTGTTTCTCATGCTAGTTTCATAGATTCTAAAATCGTACATACTCTTATGTAATCTAATTTCTAAGGTTCCAAAAATGATGGTACTGTAACACCCCACTACTATAGAGCATATACCTGAACATCCAGAGGATATTCAAAAACATACCCTATGAGAATGGTATGTTAGAGCAATCACATTCACTTCATATGGCATCATAAATATCATAAGTATTTAAAATTTTCAACTCAACCCATTTCATTAACAAAACATGTTTTACATTATCATTTCATTATAAATCATCCATATAGTTACAATACATAAACCATCTGAGTCCATACTGTTTATAAAAATCTTGTACATGAGAAGAGAAACTATACAAAAGCACTCTATGTAACTCCTCATAGAACAACTGACTAGACCTTTGAGCCATATCTTGATCCCAAAATAGGTAATACTAGACACCAAATAGGTTGTTTTATAAGCAAGGTATCCTTTTAGTACCTGAAAGTCAACGTTGCAATTTTGATGAGTTTTTCTAACTCAATGAGTAAACCATCATCGATGTGTTCACTCAAAACATATCATAGTTATATCACATGAATAAAACTCATCTCAATCATTATAATACATCATACAGATTTATACCTCAAATAACACATTATTCATCATGTTTTAACAAGCACCTTAACAATACAATCACTTTATTTAATCATTTCAGAAGCACCTTCTGAATGCAAAAACTTCATATAATCATCTTAGAATATTTCACAATGTTATCTCATAATTCAACATTCATTTGCAATCATTTTCATAAACACATTTAAAGATACAAATGCAAATGAAAATAAGACTCTCTTCCATTTTTACTTTGTTGTGACCGATTCCCTATTTATTGGTTATTGGTTATCGGTCCCATATTTGTTGTGGATACTAGATTCATTAAACGTTGAGCCTGAGCTCTATGTGCACATATCTGAGCTTAAAGCTCATTTCACATTGGTTACTCTAGTCACAACTCCATTATGTGAACATGCAAATTCATGTAATGAAATGCAACAGTGTATCATAACATATCATCAGTCACTTTTTAGTCAAGAAACACATTCAATTATCACAATTTATTGAATCTATGTCTAGCATTCAACATATAGTTAAGAAGTCACTTTCCTTATTCATATTCAAATCACAAACACTCCCATTACAGTCCCGAATATCAGGCTCCTCGGACAATCAATTGTCCTGAATGTAACATCTCGTTCCCTTTCTAGGGGTTCGAACCTTGGATTTATGAAATTGAGAAAATAGTAACGAGAGTTTAGGAAAGCGTATTTCATGCTCATGCATAGTGTTAGCATACGCATATGTGAAATTGATTATTGCACAAATTAAAATGAAATGTTCATGCACTCATTTGACATTTTCGGGTATAAATGATTGTTTTAATGTGAATATTATGCGAATTATGGTTTTGTGTCTTAAAAATTGAGTGGG
>JANITX010169525.1:0-12933 GCA_027564395.1 Erythroxylum ulei
TTAAGATCATAAATTCTTTACATTTATATCAAAGTGGACTTTTAGGATAATCCTATTTGATTAATAGTTTTTCAATAGAAATTTTTTTACTCCTCTACTTCATATCAAAAAACAATAACCATCATAGAACCTCTACATGCAACTACACAAATGTGATATCACCTAAAAGTACAGGAACATTATATAATTAATTCCATTTGCAAATAAATAAAAAAACATAACAAATAAATAGTTTAAACAAATTAAATCAATAGTAGACTCCTCACTTCAAGTATATATAGACATTGAATTAACAAAATCATCCATAATACAAACGTGATTAAAAGTCATAAACCCTCTCTGAACTTTCATACACTCAAAGCCTTGACCATATTATCCCAAATCACCTAAACATATAATCTCTTCTTCCTTAACATACTGCCACACAATGCAAAGCCAAATGCATTGTGTTACAGATAATCAAAACAAAAGAATAAGCACTCTTAAACCCAGATTAAATCGTCCACTTCAATCGACTCAAAAACCAACTTTTTTAGCCGACATTAATTGCAAGCAAAATAGTTGAATTACTTACCTCAACCAACACGCACATGTACTCTGACTGTAGACGACAGAAAGACGTTAACTGGTGAAGCAACCTCCAACGATTCCAAGCGCAACAAAAGATGGAGAGGAAAGGTGGCTCGAGGGAGAGGGAAGGCAACAGAGCTAAACGCGGGAGACTGAGCTGAACCTCTTTATTTCATTTACACAGAAGATGAGACGACGTCGTTATGGGAGGCAGGGACACGACGTCATCTCATCTGGTTGGAGGGCGGGAGTTTAAGTTTTAAGGATACAAAAATGACATCGTGTTGGGCCAACAACTACGTCGTTCTGGTGAGGGCGAGGGGAGGAATATCGTGGACCTGACCTTTTCTGACGTTTAATTCACCAGAACATCGAGCTAAGTATTTTGCGACGTCTTCCTAACAAAATGACGCCAAACACTTCATTTTTTCGCGACGTCTGCATACAACGTCACAGAATCTTTGCTCTTTTCGTGACGTTTGAAAAAACTTCACGAAAGCCTCCTATATTTTGCGACGTCTTCTGAGAAAACGACATGAAATGTATGTTTTGTTATAGTGATATTATGTTGTATACAATAATTATTTCTGTGAGATAACAATTACATAATTACCTATTTAAAGTTTTATGAATTGAGTTGATTATGTGATACATGAAAAGAATCATGTTGTGTAATTTGTGTCCGCCATGATCCCAACATCTTAATTCAATTAAGAATGACTTGATCGATTCCATATATCGTGTGCACTTAAAGTTTTATTATTAAATTACCAAGTTGTAATATAAGCCAAGTGAGAGATTGTTAGATTATTTAATGACCCATGTTATTTGAGACTAACGAACGTAGCCCAAGATCATGGTTATTGGGTATTAAAGCCTTTATCTTAAATGAGTCCAAGGCCTTTTTCCTCTCTCTTTAAAAAAAACAATATGATGGTTGGTTGTTAATAAGGTCTTACAAATATCTAAGAGGTTTCTAAACTATAGGAGAAACAAATCAAAGAAGCAAAGAAGAGAGGGAATCAATGCATACAAAAGTATCATGATTTCATGCCACCCATCTTCGCCTCCTCCCAACATTAAGCTCTCCACAGATCATTCGAAGGATGATCCAATTGTTCATCTCGTTATGCTTACTTGTAATAATAATAATGCATGTCGTGGCATGTCACGTTCTCAACCAATTCAAATCTATTGAGTTCTCCTTTCCAGTAAAAGTTAAATTCCTTTCTACTAAATTAAGAAAACCTACATTTATTAGCATTTCGGAACAGAGGAGCGCAGCCACGAAAATTTGTTTCTTGCCGTTTAACACCATATTTGGACCATTACCAAAGTTTACTGAATAGAACGCCTTTATTTTACTGTTAATGTTAAAAGATTTTTTTAATTTAAAAAGTTAAAATAAAATTGGGGTAAAATATTTTAAAAGTTAAAGTTCAGTAAATAAAAAGATTTTTTATTAAATGTAATTAGGCTATAGAAGAGGAAAAAGTGGAATATATTTTATTACAACAATTATGCGAATAAAAAGAAAATTTGTAACTAATCTAATTTTGTTTTCCACATCTTATATTAACAAATTTTAAGATTGTGTCTAAACTTGTTTTACATTCTTCGTATTTGTACAGCTCTCAATAATCTATTTATTCAATTGAATCCTCAAATAAATTATTATATAGCAAACATATTTTTATACAAATATAATTAATCAATATATATATATATATATATATAGTTTATTAATTTTCAATGTTACATAATTGTTTACATTTTCAAAAATTGTGACTTCAACTATAATTAATGATTAGATTTTCAAAAATTCTTTAAATACAATTTAAGAGAGGAAATTATTTTATCACAAATCCATTTTTTAAAAATGTAATCTAAGTTCATAAAGTTTTTTAAAAAAAATTTTGGGTGTAAACTCTCGACTAAAGGTGAAAATGTGAATGAAGCTCTTCACAAGCAGGACGGTGCAAATAAAAACCTCCACAATAATTGTATAAACCTGACGAACAAGGAGGCTCTTCCAAAAAGTGTAGACAAAGCAAAAACTGGACAATAGATGTACCTAGCTAAGAGACAATTAGGCTTTTCCCAAGAAGGGTTAGACGAATGAAAAGAAACCGCAACAAATGTACATACAAGAATGAAACTCTTGGCATGGATGATAAAAGCTAAGAGCTTCACATCAAATGTATATGAAAGGCACGATGGAAGGGTGTATAAACTGAAAGTTTCCATACAAATTAATTATTAAAAAAAAAGCTTCCATACAAATTTTACATATCCGACAACGAAGTTCAACAAGAAAGAGGTGATACAAACCAAAACCTCACAACAAGGAATAGGTTAAGGAAGCTACTGACAAGTAAGCAGCAAAGTCTATGTCCCAAAACAGAAAAAAATCTTGTATGCCACTCCATTTGCTGATAAATAGTACTTCTAGTAATTTTCCCGGTATTCTTCCTATTTGCTGCCACGAGAGTAGGATTGGAGCAGTCCAGGACTGTGCAGTTGCAATCAGCTAGGAAAATAGACTTTAGGTGACATAGTTAATAAGACCAATATTGCAAGCTAGGAATCTACCGTTTGAAAGAAAGCAAAATATTCTCTGCTCGCAGGTGTTAAATGGCCCTAGCTAGCTTTGGGTGAAAGGCTACTGGGCAAACTCTTAGCTATCAACAATAGCCAAGAGCATTTATTCAAAAGGGTGAGACGATTGAGTATGTAAATTCACTTAATTTAACCTTACATTTAATAAAATTTTTAACTTCAATTAAAAGAAAATTAATATATTTTGATTAATTAATTAAAATTAACAGAAAAAGGAAAATTTAATTGAAGTGAATTTTAAATTTATTTCATATTTTAGAAAAATTATGGTATCACTTCCTATAACAAAAGAGCAGCATCGGTAAGATAATACTTTAGGTCGACGATGCCGGCCAGGACTCCTGTGTTGAGTTAAAACATGCTTTTCAAACGTTCTTCTGGGATCTTATAATATCTATTTCATGGTTTGTCACTTTTTCAATCTCTTGTTGTTGTTGGCAATAGACCGGCTCTATATGTTTTAAAATTTGATTGAATTATAGTAATTTCGTAGCTAAATAAGCCTGAAATAATAGCAATGAATAGATAAATTTTACATGAAACATTTCTAAATTAGGGTAAAAACTACAAGCAAGGATAGAAGAATTTTACCACAAAAATTGGAGAATTACAAGGAGAAAAAATTTAGATCCAAAAAATACATATAATATTTTTGTCTCTCTTTTTTTTCCTCTCTCACCTCACTTCTCTCTTTCTTTTTGCTTGTTGTGTGTTTCTTCTTGCTACTCCTGCCTTTTCATAAGCAGGAGTGCCTTATGTGAATGACTGATAAAAATGGTCAGTCATTTTGTCCTTACTAGGCATGGTAGATATTGATAATTCTCCTACTTGAAGATTTGGTTGATAATTAATCATATCTTCACACCATTATTTTCTACTTTGCAGCTTTATGTTGCTTACATTTTTGTCAAGTCACGTGAGGATCGACACCACATAAACTTGTCACCATTAATTGCTTTTGTTATAAAATCTGCCAGGTTATCTATTGTATGAATTTTCTGCATTTCTACCGTTGTTTCTTCCACTTTCTCACAAACGAAGTGATATTAAACTCGAATGTATTTTGTCTTTGAACGAAATGCTGGATTCTTTGCAAAATGCAAAACACTTTGGTTATCACAAAGCAAAATAATATTTTCTTGTTTGCATTCGAGTTCTTCCAACATCAACTTCAACCACATTGTTTTTTTACTAGCTTGTGTAGCTACTACATATTCTGCTTTTGTTGTTGACGTAGCCATAACTGACTGCAATTTTAAAACCCAGCTCACAACTTCTTTAGCTAGTATAAACACATATCCTGTAATGGATTTACTTTTATCAAAATTACCTGCATAATCAGCATCAACATATTCTTTGATAGTAAAATCTGATCCTCCATAGCATAATGTAACATCTGAGGTCCCCTTAATATATCTGAGAATCCTCCTAATATTATTCCAATGCTCTCAACTAGGATTCGTCATATATCGACTAACTACTCCCACCGCATGTGCAATGTCTGATCTTGTACAAATCATAGCGAACATTAAGTTTTCCACTGCTGATGCATACGGTACTTGAGACATCTCCATCCTCTCTTCTTCATTGTTAGGACTTATACTTGAGGATAACTTGAAATTAACAGGAAGAAAGGAATAAATTGACTTCCAATCTTATATGTTGAATCACCATATTATCTTCTTCAAATAACTCTTTTGAGAAAGCCAAATCTTCCTATTATTTCTGTCGCAGTGAATTTACATCCCTAAAATCTTGTTTGTTGGTCCCAAATCCTTCATTTCAAATTCCCTAGCCAACTGTGCATTCACTTCTTCGATACGATTATTGTTAGAGCCTGCAACCAATATGTCATCCACATATAATAGTAAAACTATAAAATCATCTTTCTCAAACCTGTTGAAATATGCACAAGGGTCTGCATTCAGTCTGCTGTATCTAAGGCTCATGATGAAGGAATTAAATCTCTTATACCAACACCTCGGCACCTACTTTAAACCATATAGAGATTTGTTCAATCTCCAAACCAAGTTCTCTTTCCCTTTTTCTTCAAAACCTTCTGGCTAGAGCATATATGTAGGACCTCGACCTCTTGGGCCTTGCGTCCACAGGGCCTCGGCCTCCTGAGCCTCGTGCCCACCTATTTACAGATATTGTCCACTTTGGGCCTCGACCTCTAGGGCCTTCTGCCCTCACAGTTTTATTTTTCCAAGACTTCCTAGGAGGTCACCCATCCTGGTACTACTCTGGCCCTAGCATGTTTAACTTCGGAGTTCTGATGGGATCCGGTGCGTTAGGGCATGGAAAACACGTCTGTAAGGGAGAGGTTTCCACATCCTTATAAGGCATGCTTCGTTCTCCTCTCCAGCAGATATGGGATACCCCTAAGTATCCACCCTCCCTTAGGAGGCCCAGCATCCACGCTGGCATATCGCTCGGGTCCTGTCTCCGAAGTTGGTTTAAAATTTTTTGATTTTCTATTGATGCTTAATAAGTGATTAATGATATAATGCCATATAAAGTGAATGTAGTGATCGATCGTAGCTCGCCCTTATCGTAGGATATATGCCAGAATGACCTCCAGACGCCCCGGTGGGTACCCTGCGGTAAGGAGGCGTTACATTTAGGTGATATAAGAGCATGGTTGGCATCTGTTGGGACATATAGGAATGTTAAGCATGAAATGTTATAAAAAATGCAGAAAATGATTGAAATTATTGTTTAATATAGGTCATCCGCTCTAGGTGATCAAATTGATCAACTAGCTGACCAAGGATCGGTAGGCGCTAGTAGGGAGTCCTCGGTTCCTAGATCTGAGGAGATGCCTCTTTGAGTTCCTGAGAGAAGGGAGAGGAGGTATGATAGGCTGCGGAAGTAGGGAGTTGTGGACTTCTATAGCAACACAGACCTTGCTGAGGCCCAAGGATGGCTAGAGAGGACAGAAAGGATATTCGATCAGATGGAGTACGAACCTGATGAGAGGTTCAATTATGCAGTATCTTTATTGCAGGGTCCAGCTTACCAGTGATGGAAAACTATTCCAGGCAATACCACCAGGCCTTGCTAATTGAAGTAGGAAGACTTTCTGAGGGTCTTCAAAGAAATTACATGCCCAAGATCTATTTGGACATGAAGATGTAAGAGTTCTTGGAATTGAAGCAAGGCAAGAAGTTAGTGGCTGATTATGAGGTCCGATTTAATGAATTGATGAGTTATGCTACTGCTTTGATCCCTACGAAGAAGACAAGTATAGGAGGTTTAAGAATGGACTTAATATGGAGATCAGAACAAGGTTGGCGCAGTTAGATATGGGTAATTTCATTAAGTTGAGAGCTGCTTCAATTAGAATTGAACAGTTGATGAGAGAGAAACAAATTGAAACTGGGCAGGGATCCAGAGGAAAAAGGCCTAGTAAGAGTCAAGGCAGTTCTGGCAGGAGCTTCAATAAACGCCAAAATAGAGCATTCAGATCATCAGGTGGATCCAGACAGTCAAGATTTAGGCAAAGGGGCAAGTTGTCACATACTGGAAATGGGAGAGGCTCAGCTCAGAATCAGTTTCCAGTTTGTGAGTATTGTGAGAAGAGGCATGGTGGTGAGTGTTGGAGATTAACTGGAGTTTGTCTTAGATGCGGCTCCATGGACCATCAGATCAAAGATTGCCCAGCTACTTTGGGAACTCAGTCTGCTGTCAGTGGGCAATCTGGGAGCAATACGATAGTCCAGCAGAGCAAAGGTGGTGGATCTGGATAGGGAGGCCGAGGTAGAGGCAGAGGGAAAGTTGTAAGTTCTTCCTTGAGGACCAAGAGATGACTCTAGCTGTTGAGAGGCTCCACTACTGTGTAGATTGTGTTTTAACAAGAGCAGTTATGGCTTAAAGGTTGGTCAGCTGGGATTTTTAGATGGCTTAGATAGATTTGATATATTTTCCTCTTTCATGCAGTACATTTGTACTAGGTTTTGTTAATGTACATGTAGAAAAGGTTGAAAGACACAATGTAGACTCTTGGTTTGAAAAATGAAATGAGGAAAAAGTTCGTTTTAAAATTTTTTGATTTTCTATTGATGCTTAATAAGTGATTAATGATACGATGCCATGTGAAGTGAATGTAGTGATCGATCGTAGCTCGTCCTTATCGTAGGATATGTGCCGGAATAACCTTTGGGAGTCCCGGTGGGTACCCTACAATAAGGGGGCGCTACAATATAAATTTCTTCTTCAAGATTTCCATAAAGAAATGTAATTTTCACATCTAACTGCTCAAGATGCAAGTCAAATGTAGTGTATATCGCCATGATTACTCAAACTGTGGTGAGTCGAACCACAGGAGAAAATATTTCATTGAAATCAACTCCTTCCTTCTGAGCATGTCATTTTACCACCAAGCTAGCACGATATCGCTCTACTTGATCGTCATCACTCTGCTTGATCTTGTAAACCCATTTATTTCCAATAAGCTTTCTTCCTTGTGGTAGTGATACTAGCTCTTATCTCTTATTCTTATGCAGAGCTTCAATTTCTTCCTACATTGCTGCCATCCACTGAGATGCATCTGAACTATTCATTGCTTCTGGAAGAGTTGATGGCGCTTCGTTCTCAGTTAAAAGATAGTATGCAATATTGCTCTCCATAATATAATCTAAGTGCCAACTTGGTGCTCTTCTTGTTTAAGTTGATCTCTGAATATTTGAAACATCAAATTCGACTGGTTCTTGCTCCTCTACTCTGGTGTAGCTTCAGAAGAATCATTTTGATTAAATTCCTTTTCCATATATACTGTTGTAGTCTTTGAATTCTCTTTTAAAGTGCTAACATCTTCTGTTTGCTTTTGATCATTATCTTCCAAGAAAATAACATCTCTGCTGATTATAGCTTGAATAATCATCAATGAATGATACAAAAAAATTTGCTCCTCCTAGGGACGTAACTGGTGCTTGTCATACATCAGAGTGAATCAATTCTATAATTTCTTTTCTTCTGAACTTTGATGTGTTAAACTTTGATCGATGCTGCTTACTTATAATGCAATGCTCACAGAAGGATAATGATACCTTTGTGAGACCTGGAAGTAGATTCTTCTCTGCAAGTATCTTCATTCCTTGTTCTGACATATGTCCAAGCTTTTGTACCATGTCATTGTAGATTTGTCATCTGGACTAGACATCGCAATGGATGTTTATTTTTCTCGCAAAGTTGTACAAATTTACAACAATCTTCTCTGCTTTCATAAATACTAGTGCTCCTTTAATCACTTTCATGATCTTGTTTTGAATATCAAATTTGAAACCAAAATCATCCAGTTGTCCTACAGACAACAAATTCTTCTTCAAGCCCTCTACTTATCGTACTTTTTCAATAGTTTGAGTTGTCCCATTATGCATCTTTAACTTGATGGTGCCTATACTAACGATCTTCAGAGCTTGATCATTAAAGCTATACACGGATTCCCTAGAGACAAATTCATACTGATGGAATCATTCTCTTCGAGAGGTCATATGAAAAGTAGTTGTTGAATCGAGAAGCCATACATCAACAAATCTTCTCTTACCTCTAATAGTCGTTCTCGCTTCACAGACTATTGCACCTCCATCATTTGAAGTATTTGCCACATTTCCTTGGGGAATAGAATCTTTCTTATTCATGTTCCAACAATTCTTCTTTAGATGCCCTTTCTTGCCAAAATTGTAGCACTTGAAATTCTTCTTACTTTTGGATTTTGATCAACCATAACTATGACTCCCACTTGGCTCAGGTTCGATTGATCTTCCTCTCGTCACTGCCAAGGTCTCCCCTTATTGTGAATTTGCCAGCCTTTCTTCCTTACTTTTGCGTCGACTCTCGTATTCCAAAATAGCAGTTGCAATATTGTTGAAAACTAGAGTGTTTGTGTTGTTTGTTAAATTGATGACGAGTTGATCATACAAATCTGGTAGACTTTGGAGTAGAAGTTCTGCACGTTCACTTATCTCTATTGTGTGCCCTAATGATGTGAGTTGGAAAAATAGAGTATTTAAAGTATTTAAGTGCTTCGTCAGTAAAGTGAATTCTGCCATGTGTAAAGTGTATAGTTCCCTCTTAAAAAAATTTGTATTGTGGAGTGATTTGGCTTCGTACAATTTTGTGAGATGATCTCAAATCTCCTTTGCTATCTTCTTCTCCTCTATGCTTGACAACATCTCATCTGCTAGTGCCAGATGAAGATTTGCAATAACATTCCCGTCCATCTCATTCCACTTATTATCATCTGTGAATGTTGTCGGCCTTTTGCTAAAGGCTACTAAACAACTATCTTTTCTCAAGATAGCCTTCATCTTCAACTTCTACAATGAGAAATACTCTCATTGAATTTTTCAATCTCAAATTTTGCTGCAATTGTTTTTATCACAAATAAAATTTCAGCTCCCACTATTTCATGTAAATAGTAACCGTATGTATGAACAGTAACCGTACATATGAATAGTTCCGTACATGTGAATATTACCATATGTGTATGTATGAATAGTATCATACATGTGAATAGTACTTTATACGTGAATTATAATAACTGCACAGTCTAATGCAAAAATAAATGTATAAACAATTATCATCTTTTGTGGTTACTGTTCATTAACTTTCACTGTGCTCCTTCAAACTCCGAATGAATTACGTCAAAAAATTTGTCATAATTTTCTCGATCTCGTTCTGATACCACTTATTGTAAAAATCGACCAAATTAGAATATGTTCTCAGTTAAATATGACTGAAAGAATAGTAATAAATAGATGAAAAACTCCTAAATTAAGATACAAATTACAAGCAATGATAAAAGAATTTTACTATTTAAAAAATTGAAGAATTACAAGGAGAAAAAAATTAGACCCACAAAAATACATAGAATATTTTTATTTTTATTTTCTCACCTCATGTCTTTCTTTTTCTAATTATTGTATATTTTTTCATCCTTTTTATAGATAAAAATGTCTTCTAGTAATGACTGGCAAAATGTTCAATAATTGGCATGTTAGGACACTTCGGTGCCGACCAGCCGCACTATAGATACAGGGATAGGACGCTTCTATCTTTTTTTTTTTTTTTTACAAAGACGCTTCTATCTTCTTAAGTTTGATGTGAAATTACCTTACAAACTTCGACGCAACAATGTGGGCAGACATGAGCATAACTTTTTTGCTCTCGTCCTCCATGTTTGCTCTTTTAGTCCTTTTCTCTTTCATGTATTTACTTGATCTAACCAAAAAGAACAACCTAACCTTACCTCCATCACCCCCAAAGCTACCGATCATCGGAAATCTTCACCAGCTAGGAACACTGCCCCATCGTTCTTTCCGAGCACTCTCCGAAAAGTATGGCCCTCTAATGCTCCTCCACTTTGGAAAGGCACCAACTCTCATCGTCTCATCTGCAGAAGCTGTGGAAGAGATCATGAAGACTCATGATCTTGCATTCTCAAGCAGAACTAGAATAAGAGCGTCAGAAGTTCTATTCTACAAATGCAGTGATGTGGCGTTCTGTCCCTACGGCGACTATTGGAGACAAGTGAAGAAAATTTGTGTTCTTGAACTTCTGAGCCAGAAACGAGTTCAAGCATTTGAGTTTGTCAGGAAAGAAGAAGTAGCAAATTTGGTGGAGAAGATCCGTATTTCGTGCCTGAATGGAGCTGCTACGATCAATCTGAGCGAAATGCTTCACATGGTTTCAAACAACATGATATCCAGAACTGCCCTTGGCAGAGTTTATGAAAAAGAAGTCAGGGAAAAGAACCTCAGGGAATTGACAAAGAAAGTTACAGATTTTCTGCAAGTTTTCTCCTTTCAAGAAATGCTTCCGTTGTTGGGATGGATGGATACTCTAACCGGCCTTGTTTCAAGCTTAAATGGAACTTTCAAAACATTAAATGAGTTTCTCGATCAAGTCATTGAAGAACATCAGGTCTTGGATCTCAAAAATGACAAATCAGAGAAACAAGACCTCGTAGATATTTTACTCTCTCTTAAAAAGAGTGGCACACTTGACATAGATCTCACTCGTGACAACCTAAAAGCTATTCTAATGGTCTTTCACTTCCTAGTTGTTCGGACATTCGATTCCATTTCTTTCTGAACCAATCTAACCATTTTTCTCCTAAAATATCGGGACATGTTTGTTGGAGGAACTGATAACACAGCAACAACAATGGAATGGGCTATGGCAGAGCTTGTCAAGAATCCACATATAATGAAGTAAGCTCAGGAAGAGATAAGAGCAATTGTGGGAGAGAAATCCCAGGTCTGCGATTCTGATATCAATCATATGGTCTTATCTAAAATGTATTGTGAAAGAGTCCATAAGGTTACACGCTCCAGCCAATAATCTGCGAGAAACATCTGCCAGTACCAAAGTGGGGGGCTTCGATATTCCTTCCGAAACAAGGGTGCTGATTAATACATGGGCAATTCAGAGAGACCCCAAGTTATGGGACAGGCCTGAAGAGTTTATAACTGAGAGATTTACCCAAACTTCGGTGGATTTTAAAGGACAACATAGCCAGTTGACGCCATTTGGCGGTGGGAGAAGAATTTGCCCTGGTATACATTTTGCGGTGGCGGAAGTAGAGTACGTGCTGGCTAACCTTCTATGCTGGTTTGATTGGGACCTACCAGATGGGACAACTACACAAAACTTGGACCTGAGTGAGGTCTCTTCAATCGTTATTCGAAAGAAAACACCTCTTCTCCTTGTTCCTAGGTTTTACTCCCCTTAATATCCTCGAAGGAAATCGCTTCGCGGCTAATCTATACTTAGTAGCCATTCCTACCATCCTTAAAAGCATAATTGGCTTTCTTTTATAGAACAGCCTTTTCCTATTGTAACGAGGCTATGAAATCTTTGTTGAGAATGATTCTAATTGAAGTAGTCAAGATTAGTCCTGAATACGAGGAATCTGGAAGTTAGAGTTAATGATATGATCAGAATAATATTCCTTGAGTATAGGAGTATCAGTAGCTTTTAGTTGTTTGTTCTGTTTCTGCAAATGTATGAATTGTGTAACATTCCATCACCGATGGGAAGGGTAAAATAGTAATTTAAGACGGGTTATGAATATGTAAATTAGTCTCGGCATGTTCATGCATAATATGGGGGTCATATTTACCTAAATTGTAATTTTTGTATATGCACATGAGTGTACATGCATTTATGATATTTCTCGGCATATGTGTTTATAAATGTGATTTTTGTGACAAATGTGAATATTTGTGCTTGAAAAATTGAATGGGAGTGGATTTTTGTGTGTTTTACATTTTTAGGGAATTTTGGAAATTTTTCTGGAAAATTTCGGAGAAAATTTCCAGACCGAAAAAATTGCCAAGTGGCGGACTGATGGGATTTTCGGTATCGAAAATGACTGTCCGATGGCACTGAAAAATTAGATACTTGCTGTTTGGATTTCCTTATTGGAGCCATCGGATTTTGGGACAAATTTTAAAGTAGAAATTGGAGACCAAATGGAATAGTTACTAAGGGGACCAATTGGAAACATAAGGAATTGACATGTGGCAAGTGACATGTGTCACTTGCCCCACCACTTACATAACCCACGAAAGTGTTAAATGAAAGACCATATTTTGGTCTTTCATTAAGCCATGTACGAGACTTTAGATGGGAAAGGGTTAAAGGTGATTTAAATGGTAAGTTCTCTCCTCCGTAGCTTCTTCCTTCCTTCCTCCTTCGTTGATTCAAGCTTCACCTAGACAAGAAAGCTTTCCTTTG
>JANITX010169547.1:0-12929 GCA_027564395.1 Erythroxylum ulei
TTTTCGTATTTTACTTCTTCCTTCACCTATTCCACGTTTTTCTTCTTCTCAAGCACAAGACAACACCTTTCCTTTCCTATTTTACACTTAATAAATTAGAAAAGTCCACCTTGACCTTCCTTTAATGCCTTAATGCTTTTAACCTTAAGTAAACTACCCAAAATACCCCCTTATGCATTTTTTCCACCTTTAATTCAACTAACCTATAAAATAAATTCCACTAACATAGACATAAATAAATAAAAAATTACTCCAAAAAATATTTCATCTCTCCAAACCTCATAATTATCTAAATCATGCTTTACTAAAAAAAACATTCAGGGGCCAACATTAACATGCCCTAATTGTCATTATAAAACTTACTCTCAATATTTTAAACATAGTAGGAAGACTTTTTTATCTCAATTATCAAAGATTTTTTGATATAAATCATCTTTGAAGGTACAATAAGAGATCATTCAAAAGTGACATAGAGTTGGTAGAATCACCAATTTCTTTGTCAAGATTTAAAGTGTTAAGTTTTTAATGGGTATCATATGTATTTGGGAAGGCAAGAAAAAAACAAAAAATTCCATGTGATATTGCAGGAGAAGATCTATATTTTTTGAATTATGTTACTAGAAGCATAATGGTGCCGACATAATCTTGATGTGATGCATATCAAGAAAATATGTAACAATGTTCTTAGAATTTTGTTAGAGATTCTAGGCAAGTCAAAAGATCATCTTATTGGATGGTTGATTTGAGTGAAATAGGGATTAGAAAAAATCTGTAACCTATCAAAGTATATGAAACTTATGTCTCACTAGCTCGAATTTGCTTTTATAGGACCTCAAGAGAGAAAGAAAAATTTTCTTCAATTATAAAAAATTTAAAACTACTAGAAGGTTTTGCATCCAATATTGGACAATATGTTGATGTTAGTAAGAGAAAAATGATAGGATACAAAACTCAAGTTGATTATATTATTATGCAACACTTACTCCCATTTATTGTGAGGAAAACACTACAAAAAAGTTACAGTTATTTTAAGTAGGTTGGGTGCTTGTTTCAAAGGGGTTATGGTATAGTCATTAAATCCAAGGGATCTTGAGCATGTGGACAAGGGAATTATGGAAATATTATATCAACTTGAAATAAACTTTCTACCTTGTTTCTTTGACATCATAGTCCATTTGCCTATTCACTTGCCATAAAAATCAAATTTGTTAAACTGGTGCATTATCATTCTATAAACTTTTTTGAGAGGCACTTAGGTAGGTTTAAAGGATATAATATATACATGGTAGATAATAGCAATGCAAATATTATTAAAGTATCATCTTCATTTTTTCTAAAAGTTGGGCATCTTATTAGAGGAAAAAGGCAAATAAACGACAAATAGGTCAATTTAGAATTATATATATTACATCAAGCTCATTGATACATTTTATTTAATTCAGATGATAAAGAAGTTGAGAAGTGCATTATGTAAGATACAAATACATTATTTATCTATCTCAAGATCAATTTATTATTCCTACCATAATAATTAATCATATCATTCCTTTTAGGGAGTATCACAATTTGGAATAGACAAATGGTAAAAATAAGTTGATGGGGAAGGGCACAAGATCATTATAATGAGTTTCTATAATGGTTTCAAGATAAAGTGATATGTTGTGATGACAACCTAAGTCAACATTTATGTTGTTAATAGATACAAGTTTATGACAGAAATATAAGAGTCAAAATAGTGGAGTTTCTTTACAAGTCATAGTTACCAAAACGCAATACTTGTGTGAATTATTATGATGTAATATAAAAAATTATTGAAGTGGATTAGTGGGCATTTTAACGTAGTGTTATTCAAATAGTGTTGGTTGTAAGAAGTGAAAGATGACTACATGCTTACATGGAGGATCCTTTTGTCTTAGCCAACTAAGTACATATAGTATTTTATATAGTTGATTGTCTTAAGAAAGGTTATCACTATATGCAGAAGAAGAGAAGGTACCTAGGTATTATTTATTTTATGCATCTTTGAATGATAGTAAAAATGTTGAAGAAACATATTAGAGAGAACTAAATTACTATATCAACGATTTCTTTAGAAATGATGGTGACATAGAACCTAATTGGTTTATAGAAGATTTACCTATAGAAAATGATGCTGATGAAGAAGATGATTCATAGTTTGATGACAAGGACTATAATTTGGTCAACAATTTGTTACACAAGGTCTTTAGTTATTTTTATTTAAAAATTTAATTTCCATGACTATATGCTAAACAAACTTTACTAATCTAAATATTTAAATATGGTTGTTGACAACAACAATGTTTATTATTATAGGTGTGCACAATGAAAAAAAAAGAAGAAGCAAATATGTGTGACCAAGTGTATTTAACTAGGGTCTATGATAAGCTTTTTAAGAAAGCAGTAGAAGCAGACCCATCCTTATGAATTTAAAAATTCACATGAATTATAGCATAGAGGGTAAGACAATTTGTAGTAAAATAAAGAGCAATGCTAGATCATTGAATACATACAGTAGCAATAATTCCAATTGTTACTTATAAAGAGGAATACGTTTTCTCATTTAATTTAGTTGTATATATATGATTACTTTACTTTTAAATCTAATTTGCAAATAGTCGTTGTAGTAGCAATGGTTTTTAGTTTTCTTGTAATTTTTTCTTTTTTGATTATTAATATAGACAAATAAACTTATAATTTATTTTTGAATTGTCACAAATTTTAATAATGAGGGAAGGGCAAATCCTCTAAAAAGAATGAAAGACCATAACCTTTATGTCCTTCTGGTAGTGTTGTTGACTTTTCAAAATGGAAAAACAAAAGAAACTTATTGAAGAATAGTTGTAAGTGAAACAAGTAAGTAGAGGGGATGAAGAAGGCATTCAACATGATAACCTTGGGAATCAAACTTTTAAAAGTCCTAGAGGGGAAGTGACTATTCAAATAGAGTCTTCTATTATAAAATGACAAGAACTACTAATTAAGATCATGGAAAAATAATTAGAAACACGTGAAAATGTAACAAAAGGCTAGGCTTTTAATATTCTTTTAAAAATGAATGTAGTACAACAAAATAGAAATGTTATAAGCATGGATGTAATAGAAATTGCTACTACTCAAAGTGAAGGTAATCATGTATTATACAATTATTTAAATGATTTCTCTATTGTATACTGACATTAATAATTGATTTGAATATATAATTTACGGAGAAAAAGGGAGAGGTCCAACTTTGCTCATCATAAAAGATTCATAGAACAATGCAAACTAACTTTTTCGATGCTCTTAAGTAGGTAATTGGTCCTGACGAGAAGATGTTAACTATATTCACACTCTTTTTGGGTACTATGGCTTGTAAACAAAATCTTACACAACTAAATCATTTAAATTAATGTAACGTTCTTAAAGAACATATATGGAAATATGTTAATGTATAAAAATATTTTGTTAATACTCTTTTCAATTTGATTTATGAAATTTAAATGAACACTGATTGCATTGCAGAAGAGATATATTCTACCCTTAAAAGGTAAATAATGGACTTTGAAGATTGTTGGGGATGCACGGAGAAGTTACAAGTGTAGAATAAAGCAAGAGTATTTCAAAGAGTATACAACATATGCAGAAAGAATAGCTGATTGTCCCAAACACATAAGAAAAAAAGTCTATGAGGAACTTATTGCTTATTGGAGCCATTAAGATGCATTAGTACCTTTTTACAAATTAGTTTTATAATATCTAACTAATATAATGTTTCAATATGTTGCAAATTACTGGAATAAATATTCAAAATATAAAATAATGAATTGAAATACATATAGCTAGTCCTAAAGGTACTTTTGGTAACTAGGAATGAAGACGTGAGAATAGGTATGCAACTTACATTCTTTAATTTTTGCTTGTTTAGTTGTTAGTAATGGATAAGATAAGGATTGAGATATCTGGAATGAATTTTAAATAATCTTGAATTTTTAGTTCCAAGGCAGATGCGGGCAAAATCTGGAATCAAATATCAAGAATGACAAATAAACATGAGTAACCGAAACTCTTTTTTTCCCTTCTTTTTCTTAGTGTTTCATCTCAATTGAAACTCTCTATTCACTTTTCCACTTTGGTTGCCTTATTTAAATTCGTTAATAATTATTTAATTTAATTTAATGATTTTATATCATAAAATAAGTTCATTATGATTTTTTAAAATTTTATTCTTAGAAGAAAAATCATACACAATTATTTAAAATTTTATAATTTATTAAATCATTAAAAATAATTATTTATTTATTAAATACAAAAATTATTAATAATAATATAAAATATTTTAATTAATTATTTACAAAATCAATCATATAATAATCAAATATAAGTAAAAAAATTGTCATTATCATTCTTAATATTTGATACCAAATATTGGTATAACTATTAACTTCAATAATCTCATTATAGTGCTTGCATACCAAACATACATAATTAGTAATTCTATTCCTATTCTGATTTCTACTTTGCAGTTCCATTCCCATTTTTTAATTTTGATTCCTTTATTATTGGTTACCAAACGAGACCTAAGAGTTTTGCAAGCATTTAAGCTAAATTGGTAAGTTCTTCGTTAAGTTATAATCTATCAAAAAACTACTTAGATTTTCCAAATTATTTCAAAATTCTAATTAACAATTGTTTTTGTGGATAACAAAATGAAAAAGAGGATAAAACTCCACATTCTAATGATGAAAAGTATCTTGTAACTTAAAAAAGAAAGCTTGGAAAAGTGTAAAAGCAATCTACCAAAGCTATAAAAGAGAAAATTGTGAATAATATTTTATCTTGTAACAATTTTCCTATGTTGTTGCGACTTTCATTTAGATGCCCAATTTCATTGTTTATTACCTATGCTTATGATCTTCTTATATTGTTATGCCATGCATATCACCTAGATTTCATGTCATTTGTTTTTCTGTTATTGCTCTGTTCTTGTTATCAGTATAAGTTGTTTCTAGTATAACTAGAATGATATATAGTAGGTTTCTTTATATTTATATGTGGTGCATCATTATTATGACTACTAGTTTATTTATTTTCTATTTGAATTATAAATGTTGTTATTATGATATATTTCCCATAAGCCTGCAGTCACACTCTGTAGAGGATGGTATTGCAGAAGAAGAGAATGATATAACAAATGAGTTTTGTATTTGTTTATGTTGTATTTTATAAGAGTAATTACATCTCTATTTATAAGTGTGTACCGATACTAAGATAAGGAGTTGTGTACTTGTCATATTTATACCATAGAATGGTAAGGGTTTATAATATAATGATTTGTATTATCAATAAGGGATAAGAAGAGATCATTTGGATGATGATTTGTCATCGCATTGAAGAAGTGAATAAGAAAATGATAGTCGGAAGCTTGATGAAATTGTCGTTAATAAATGAGTGATAAGGATTGGATGTAATAAACTAGTCGGAAGAGGTGTGAAATCATACAACATGAAGGAAAATAATATGGCAAGTGAGGCCTTTTATAAAGTTCTTAATAAGTATCTGCAGTCCATTAAATTGCATTGGAGGAAGAGAAGAATTATAAAGTAGGAGTTGAAAAGGAGAGAATAGGAAAGGAATTAGAATAAGATAAAGCTAAATGCTTGGAAATGAAAAGGCAACTAAAACAAGATAAAGCATATATGGAAGAAATGTTGTAACAAATGTTCTCTCATTCAATTTTGGCTTGCTAAGCGAAAACTAGTAATATAAACATGCTTTATAAATTAATTACAATTAATCAATCAAGAAGAGAATATTCTATTTCTCCAAATCTTTCATATCAATGTTAAGAAAATCATGTGAAAAATTCCTTAATTCACTCCTATTACATGCCATTTTGTTGTCTTTTTCATTAAGGTTAATTACAAATTATTTTTCTATTTTCAAATATAGTGCACTAAATGTAGATTTATAAAAAGAATTGTATCATTATATTTTTAGTTTTCGAACTACATTAATTGTCTTGATTAAATAGAGGCCACAATAAAGTAGTTGATATTTTATTTTTAGATATATCAACATGGTTACGAGAATAGTTATTTTAGAATAATTCTAATTTACTTGTTCTTTTTAAGAAATGATGATTAGGAATAGATAAGGAGGGACATTGTGAAGGATTTTAGATTGTCCATATGTATTTGTTTTGTCTTGTATTTTGGTTAATGCATTTCTATTCCATATAGACTATAGAAAAATAATATAAGTGCTTATTTAACTATGATTTTCATTAAAGTTTGTTTCTTTTACAAGTAAAATTTATTTCTTACTCAATGATAAGGGTTTGCAATTTTTATATTAACAAGTCATTGCTAATAAAAGGATAATTATTACTTTTGTTGTTAGATATTATTGTTTTAAAAAAATCAATTCATTACCTTTAAAATTTTAAACTATTATTATATATTCATTTAACATTGTTGTTATAGTTCGTAATTGTAATGTTAAATTATTTAAAATTTCAAATAATTGTTGTTTAATCAAGGAAGTTTACTTTATTTGATAATATAAATTCTAATAAAATACCTTTTTGTTTGTTATCTAATATCTTATATGTTCCTCAAATAGGAAAAGAGCCCAACAGAAAGACAAAATCTTCATGCCAACCATAAAAGAGTATCCAACTAGGTATAATGACAATGATGACTTAAGGCCTTAGACTAATCTTAGGAATCCTAAGCCTAGACCAAAGAGTCTCTCTAAACTACTAAAAGAACTTGAAAAAGAGAATTTGATCCAACTAAGATGTTCTGTGCCCTCAATTTATAAAGAGAACCTCACTAGTACCTTGTATGATGAGGGGATCATATGAGGAAGATTTTCCACCTTTGGAGACCTATACTAATAAAACTACTGAAGTATCTGTTAGACCATACTTGAGATCTACAGGTATCAGTCCACATGGCAATCATGTCCATGTCTCTCCAGCAGAAGAAGTGCTCAACTGGCTGAGACAAAATGTTATAGCTCAAAACAATGTCTTTCGAAGAATCGATTCAAAGCTTGATGGTCTGTCTCAATAGACGCAAGGCCTAAATTCAAAAGTTGACGCTATCTTTTCAAGTGAGGCAGTTACATCAATGACTACTTAATCAAGCTACCCAACTTGATTCAAATATGAGAAGATATATTGACCAACATTATTGTGGCCCAGAGTTATTTAGAAAGGAAAGAGAACTTCAAAAGGTTCGGGAAGAGCTTAAAAGCATTGAGTCAAATATGGACAAAGAACATTTCAGAGTTGTGTTTGATCCATATCCCTTCAAATACCCACTTATAACACCCCATCCTATCCTGATGCTACTGACTACAGAAAGGTTTTCAAGATTTCTTATCTGTTGCTTAGACAAACCCTTTCAAATCCATCAAAACCTTCCAAGACAAACCTGCCAACAAAAGATATTCTGTCAAGTTCTAAACTTCCACAAACACCACCACAAGAAAGACCTTCCTCTAACACACCAAAATATCCTATGTTCAACCAATAATTCATTGCTACCCTTCAATCAATACCAGATAGTTCTGATAGCTAAGATTCTGATTCTTTTACAAAAAACTCCAAAAGCTCATAACAACTTGCAGATCTCACTCAGATGTCACAAATGATGATGGCCATTCCACAATCTTCCCACACAGAAGTGGAACCTGAGATTGATGATGCTGAATCAATGGCTGAACCGGTTAGACTATAGGTAACTCTTGTCTATAAACCTACTTCAGGTTCATGGTTCACTTTCGATGATATTCTACCATCAAAATGGAGAGACTGACTATATGAATTCGATGCCTGGATAGATCTTCAAATGACAAAGGCATATGTCTCTTAGAGACGTCTTAACAAAATTTGTCTTTAGAATGACAAGAACTTTAAGAGAATGGTTCGAAAGCCTTGGTGAATATAGGCGCATGTAAGTCTTACAATTGATAGAAGCCAGATCCTTATTAGGTATGATCCATAAAAAGGTCATTGATGATTGTCAACTCATTGATCAACAAAGCCAACATAAATACTTTGCAATGAAGTATTACTCTATGAATCGAAAAGATCTATAGGAATATTTCCGAAAAATGTTTGAAAAATATTATATGCTCAATAGCTTCAATGATGTCAATCTTCGGTACACATTCATTGCTTCCATTCTTTATGAGTTGTAGCCTGAATTATAGAGAATAATCAATTCTCTTCATAGAGACATGTCAAAAATCTCTCTTCATAGAGACATGTCTAAAATCTTTACGTGATTATTGTTTCAGTGTTCAATTTGTTTGACTGCAAAATTTAATAAAAATTGGATTCAAAACATAGAACCAATGGTCTCTTTATCTCTGTTCTATAACATGACAGGCCTCGCTTAGCCGGGAAACCTCCAATCTCTATCGTGGTTGTCATGTAACAATCAGAAGCTGAGTAATGTTTTGAAAAAAAACAACCATTTGGAGCTTGTCGAGGCCCATTGAACATTATTCTAAAGTTATCCTGTACCATCTTCTTAATCATTTTATTTTATGGAAAAGTTGGGACACTTCGAAAACAGAACATCACCATCAATATGTTCCTTGCACACTGCTAATGTAATATTCCATGGAATGATACTTCAGTCTGTAGTGACTATTGCATTGAAAAAGGATGATTTGTGAAGAATCCAAACTTCTTCGATAGGTAGGAAATTTCATTCATTGCCACTCATCTCATTGGAGACGAGTCAATCTCCACCATTTTCAGATTGGTCTTTGACAGCCTCCAAGGGTCATTTCCTTTTGCACCTTTACATATGTTAAGGTTTTGGTTCACTAGAAAAAAAACCATCATTTTTATACCGTACCCATTGAGTAAATGTCCCAACTTTTACATCGTCCACATTTGTATCAGAACATGGTAGTCGAGTCAGCAAGTTTTTTTTCTTTAAGGTTAATTGGTTTTTATGATCTGGAAGCGACTTCGTCTCTCTTCTTTATATTTTAGCGGGGAACCATGCCTTATCTGTGGTGTCGTGTTTTTGCATGCAACGTCTTTTATCTTGTTTCTTTGTGGAGACACACGCACCATGCACTAAACCTTCGAATAGATTGCAATAATTTAGTGTCTACATTTGCTTTAGGTATTTAAAGCTTTTGTTAGGTCTGAAAATGGAGAGACTGATTAAAAAAGTTAATCTTATGGGAACGTTTTTGGGGCACATCATACCTGGCTTGGCCTTGACCCTTCTGGGTTTATGGCATACCACGAACACCATCAGAGCGTACTGCTTGAAAGGCTCTGCTAACTTTACAGTCAAGTTTTGGTATCCATTTTATGGCCCTCTTTCCAGACTCAAGCACTTGGAACTCATCTTCATTCTCTCTTGCTCAATCTTAGCTATTCTGGCCCAAATTTTGGAGTTCCCTGTCCTCCATTTAAGTTTCAAGCCTGTTAACTTGGAACATGCTACCATGTTCCTTCACCTAGCCATATTTGCAGGTTTTACTCTTTCTGCAGAGGTATCTCAAACATCAAGCAACCTTTCCGTGGTCACTGGAATCCTTGCAGCTTCTGTTTTTGGTCAAGAGCTTTTTCTGCTACATTTTCACTCAACTGACCATGTTGGACTTGAAGGCCATTATCACTGGCTATTGCAAATCATTGTGTTTGTCTCTGTAGTGGCAGCTTCAGCTGCTGCTAGCTTTCCAGCCAATTTCCCTGCAGCTCTCGTTCTTTCAGTTTCAGTTATATTCCAAGGATGTTGGCTTATGAACATGGCACTTATGCTATGGCATCCTGGATTTGTTCCCGAGGGTTGTTTTATGCAGTTGGACGAGACCAGTTTGGGTCATATGCATGGAGCTGTGGCTTGTAAATCAATTGATGCAGATATGAGGGCCAGAGCATTAGCAAACTTGCAATTCAGTTGGATATTTCTTGGAATCTTGCTCTGCACAGGGTGCATTTGCCTCAACTTAGCTCGAAACTGTGTGCCAAGAGGCCAGTCAACCGAGTATGAGCAACTTCGCAATAGGAGCACGGATGTCTCAATTGCCATTGACAGCTGCAAGACATCTCGTGTCTGAAAAAACGACTAGTGTCCGAAAGGGATTGCCTTAGCCACGGAACTTCTAAATCTTAATATCCATCCAAGTGGGATATGATCATATCCTATGTTTTATGGAATGTTATAATAATAATCCCGCTTGAGGCTAGTGAGAATGAAGTCGTAGCTTCAGACAACAACATATAACTATACATAAAATCAGACCCATTTTTTCTGCAGCAAAGTTACTTGTTCATTATGTTGGCTGACCATTGATATTAACACGACACAAAATTTAGCGTAGGAAAAAGCCAAGCGATGACTGAAATACAAAGGCATTTTGTCAAGCTTGCTAATTAATCCCAGCTGCAAATCTGCTAGACCTTCCCTTTTCCTGAGTGGTAACACAAATAGAATTTGGAAGGTAGTATCAGTCCAAGGACAACATCCATTTCTTCTTGTGTTACTCTTACTCATGCTAACAAGAGCATCCAGACAGTCCACAGAATCCGTGATCCCGAGGAAAAACATTAAATTAAATCAAAGGCTTGTTGAAAATTTCAGGCTGAGAATTTGGAAGGTTAAGACTAAATGCTACAGATGTTCTTCCTGCAAGTACACTCGTTATGACAATAGCAACACCTTTTACTGGACGGGCACTAATTTCTATTAGCAAGTTTTATAACCAGATCTCCCTTCATATTACTTTGCCCCTGCTACCGGTTGGAGAATCATCTTATAAACGGAACAGTGCTTTGGATCCAACAATGTATCTATAGATTTCAGCTTTCATGATCAGAAAAACAGGAATTGTGACTTAAAAAGGCTAAAATTGTGGCGTTGGAAATTGGAATTTGATTTCCTGATGTCAAGTATTTGTGAAGTCACTTAAATTTGACAAAACAAGATGGAGCCTTTCAACAGAAGGTTTCAAGTAACGTACTTCCAGGATTGCCAAAATTTTACTCATTTCCGAAAGAGACGGATAACCTGTCACAAGAATCCTATTGCAAGGATTCAGAAATTCCTAAATTTTCTCTAACCTTTGTATTAATAGTTTTAATTGTGCATCCGAAACAGCAAGTGGCCCAATTCTTGTTGACCAGTTAAAACGAGTTCCAATGTCATAAAGAAAGCATCTCTGATCAACTTTTGTGCTTTCAGACAAGCAAGTTAAGATTCACATCTTTATCTCTTGACAGAGTTTCCAAATGGAATATCCGGACCAATTGATTTCCAAATAAATTATATATCAGAGCTAAAGATAACAAGGATTACGAAACCAATTCAACAGCTGAAGAATTCTCAGTCTGCCTCCTCCAATGACGCTTCAATGCGGAGAAGAACAAACCCAACAGCAACTCCAACAAGAACCAGACCATTCATAATTGCAGCAATCCTGAAAATCTCAGCAACAGCACTGCAGGTTGAAGAGAATGCACCACCACTTCTGCCATTGTCTTTTGATGGAGCTCTCAATGAGCTCACAACTTTTGCAAATGACTGTTCAGTGCTCACTGGTAGGCCTAATGAGATAACTCTGTTGTGAGCTTTTAGCCCATCAAATGAATTCACTCCTGCTACGTACCTTACGTTCATGTTCTTCCTCCTAGGACAGGTGAGCGTGGCAGCAGCAAATGTTGCTGGGGTGAGTATTGCTGAGGCTGTTGCCATTTTTGTGTGTAGCCCAGAACCTGGAACAATCAAAGAACTGAACTTTTAAGATTACAAATCCTTGTAGAAAGGCGCCTACTTACTTTGCTGTAGTATGAAAAAACTTCTAGTTTCAAGACAAAGAATGATGAACAAACCCGTGTATGGTAATCTTTCTCAGTTTAGTGATTGGTAGTAGGGAGAGGTTTTGTATGGAGATAGTGGATAAGGTCGGACAGATGGATGGTTGCCAAGTAGATTAGATGAACTTATATTTCTAAGGGCAAGTTTTTGTGCAACTTTAAATGCTGGCCAAGAAAAATTTAGACCTCAGGTCTTATTTGGAAAGATTGACCACAAGCTTAAATAATGAGAACTAGTGGCATGCTCAACCGATCAGGATCGTTGAGAATTGAAATCAGTCCTTCCCTGGACATACGTTATTGATAACATCACGTCTCACTCAAGAGGCTAGTGGATAAAAAATAAAAATTCAAATAGAAATCTGTGAAAATTTAAAAGGTCCAACTTTGGTGATTTTTGTCGTTTCCAGGTAGGAGAATTGTTAATTGAACCGTAAATTCTTAAACCGCAATTGGGATCTTCCATGTCTGTTGTATTTTCAAGCAAATCTGTCCACACTTTTATTTCATTTTATGTTATTTAAAAACAATTAAACCAAATTTTACTCAAAAATGCCTATCAAGCTCATTATTTGGATAGAACACATATAACCTCTTTAGTTCAAGGAATGAAATAGATAAGGAATAGAAAAGTTATTTATTTGTGAACCGCAAATGCATAGTTTTCGAAGTGAATAATAAATCGATAAGAACCGAATCGTGCTCACAAGGATTATGAGAAAGTTCAAATCTATACTAACTAACAGTGTTTGAAATCGGGTTGGGTGAAATTTTGGGAAATTAAAAGCAATGCAAAGAATTATTAAAAACTCAAAGGAATTTCTAAGCAACTACCCAATTCAATGCAACCAAAATAATTATGAATATGACAAATCTATACAATGACTAATTAAGAAAAGAGTGCAACAATTGACTAATTAAAAGTATTAACGTCAATGGGAAATAATTTTCTCTTAGGGAATGGTATTTTTGCTAACCTTAATATTGAATTAGTTATTCTCCACAAATGAACAATCCTAACCTTGTATGTGAATTTTAAGAGTAATTAATCCCCTTCTCCCAAAGCTGAATTAAT
>JANITX010169553.1:0-12928 GCA_027564395.1 Erythroxylum ulei
TATATAAATGTGCAAAGATGTGCATATCACAAATAATACTGCATGAAATGCATTTTCCCAATTTCCCATCAAATTTTCAGAATTCACAATTATAGCCCTCATGTGGGTAACGGAATATTACAGTAAGATTTTGGAAGGATTACAAATTTAAGGATAACCAAATCATGATTAAGTATGTACTTAATGAAGTAAGGGGTACACTATAGCACCCCACTCTCACAGGACACATACCCAACATTTTGAAAGATATCTAAGTACGTACCCCACAAGAGTGACATGCTAGAACGGTCACGTTACTAACTTAATCATGGCTTCATCATTTAAAAAGTAATTATCACAATATTTTAAAAAAATAATTCCTCAATTTCATTACATAAAACCAAATATACATTGTAACAATACATACTGCGACCTTATATGCAATATGAAAGAGCTATCAAAGTTTACAGCTTTATTACAAAAATATGCTACATGTTACATGAGTGAGGAACTATCCAAAAGTCTATCTAACTCCTTTAATCTCAGCTGATTGACCTTTGAGCCATGTCTTCTATCCAAAAGCAACACTAGATCTCTTCTAAGTTGTCTTAGAAGCTAAGTCCGCTCTCTCACACCTAAAAAGTCAATGTTGCAATTTTGATAAGTTTTGTGAACTCAATGAGCTACCCATCATCGATGGCTCACTTATAACATATAACACATACAGTTCGTGTTTCAAGTTCATAAACAATTCATGTCATTATATAATGCACATCTTTCACCAATTATCAAAAAGCACTATATAACACTTTGTTCACTTATTCACTTTTACATTCATAATGGTTCATACAATTCAATTCAATCGTTCATATAATGCATAATAAATTGTATATGCAATGTTTATGAGACTCACTTTCATTTATTTCTTTGGATACCGGGCTCATTAATAATTGTCCCTTATCTACTAGAGATACATGGCTCATTATACATAGAGAGCTAGACGCTCTTACCCATTCTGAGCTTTAAGTTCTTTTTCACAGGCGACTTTAGTCACAATTGCCTTTATGTTATCATGCATTCATGTAATGGAATGCAACATATGTATTCAATCATTCACTTGTGCTCAATTTTCTTTCATATTCACATTCACCATCAGACTTTGGTCCGACATTCAACAATTAAGTTGAGTGTCACATATTCCGTCAAAGTCACATACAATGAGCACTTCCAATGTATTATTCATACATCAAACGCCTCAGACATTCAATGTTTGGAATCAACACAATCACATAACATAATAATTCAATTCAGAATTTGAACAAAATAATAAATCAATGTAAGACCATCTAGGTTACTTACGGTATGCTCCAGATAACTATTTCCTCGACGTCCCGGTAATGTCTAGATGTTGTTGCTCTAATTGGTTTTCTATATCATGCAATACATACACATTTTCACATTACTAATTTGCAAATTTTCATAAATACTCAATCATATACATATGTATATATGTCATTAATAATGCATGCCTAATGACAACCCTGGGTATTTTTCCTTAATTCACATCTTATGATCATTCATTTATCATATCTGGTGAAACTTGATTTTCCTAAGTTCGTCAATCAACCATTTACCAATCCTTTACAAGTGAATTCAGGTGACAAAGAATTCTAGTAGAGAGTAAAGACAATGTGTGAGGAGCTTGTGGTTCAAATTTCAAGTCAATCAGAGGTCTAGAGAAGGAGTTACGATTAAAAGAGTGAAGAGTGTTGAAAGCTATCAAACAACAGTACGCGATTGTGCTTGTGCATGATCGTGTAACTACAAAATGATCCTTCTCTATCACAGTCATGCTTGTGCATAATCATGTAACTTCCTAATGTTTCCTCTCTATCATGATCATGCTTGTGTATGATCATGCACTACCTGATGATTCCCTTATTCAAGCATCATTTAAGCTTTTCTCAAAACAAATTTTGGGTCAATTTTTCATGGACATTTTGACAAATAAAATGAGGTATTTAGGTCATACATTCTTCTAAACAAATGTTACTTTATGTCTTAAGTTTTTAATGACACCAATTTCATATAGTTTGGTTTAGTATTCTGCAAGTTATACAAAATACTACAGACTATTCCCAAACCACCAGAGGACACTGTACTCAACTTCAAGCCAAATTTTGAAACCCTTAAAGAAAGATTTCAAAGTCAATTCCTTCGTGAAAAATATATTCATTTGTCTCTAGTTTAATCTAAACTTAACATCATCCCATTTGGATATGTAAAGATCAAGATATGGCTAAAATACAGATGAATGTTCAGTGAAAATACTCCATCTAACATATTCCAGCACACTTCATCATCATTTTCATCCTAGTTCATCTCTTTTGCTTAGTCTATCATTTCTAGCTTATGTCCTCATTATTTCGTTTTCATTACTACGTATATTTTAGCTCAATTTCAATGACAAACAAATCATATTCTATGTTTGATCATAATACCAAAAACAGAACATCTACATATATATATACATTCATCACCAACTTTTTGCACATGCTCAACTCTAATCTCACATTCATTTCACTTCTAACAATCACCTTAATTCTTCCCATTTCAAGAAACCACATTACTTTAGCTCTACACTCATTTTAATTCATCTCTAAAACACCCAAAGAGATCCACGTTAATATACATTGAAAACAGAGCATGAAGCATCCATTTATCTATCGAAAATTTATGCACTTTTTTATACCATTTTTAATGATCTTTCTATTTCAAACTCATCTCTACAACAACTTATAAAATATTGATCATCATAACACAAAAACAAGACATCAATGTGATCATTTCTTTACCCACATTCCAACATATATAAAACACTATTTTATGATCATGTAACCTCTAACTATCATCATATATGTTTCATTCAATAAATCATGAAGAACAATATGATACTTGTATAACTTCAAAATCTTCAAAATATCACTTAACCCTAGCTTTCCTTGAGCCACACGATCATCATTATAGAAGGTGGAGTAGGTTAGATTCTTCTTCAAGAAGAAGACACATGATCTTAAAGAAACATGTGAAAAATGATGGCAAAGTTCACAATGGTGAGAGTTGAAGGTATCGTGGAAATGAAGAAGAAGAAATGTAGAAGATGAAGATAAAAATGATGAGAGAATAAGAAAGCATCAAATGAAAATGAAAGACAAAGGATAGACTTTCAAATGAAAGGAAATATCATGGATGGGTGTGTGGCATGACAAGTGACACTTGTCACTTACCACATGTCACCACCTTATGGTTTCTAATGGGTCTTCTTTCTCAACCAATCCATTTGTCTCCAATTTCTAATCCAATTGTCTCCCAATTTTTATGATATTTGTCATTAAATCATAATGTCATTTATCAACAATTTCTACTACCATTTGACATTTAATTTTACCACCATTTATCAATTGTCTTGCTATTTGGCATTTTTTTTAGTTAAAAAATACTCATAATTTTAGAAAATTTTTCAAATTTCACCAAAAATTCTAAATCAATAATTATACTCTCCAAATCAATTATCAAGACAAAATATACAAAATTCATAATATGATCACATTTATAAATCAATTAAAAATTATTTATACCCAAAAAATGTCAAATGAGTGCATAAACAGTCATTGCAATGTGTATAAAAATCTATTCACATGTGTGTGTATGTTACTGTTATCAACCCTTTCATCATCCACCTTAGTCCATATAGTAGCTACTTGTGATGCAGTAGGAGGATTGTATACACGTTGATCAAGGATAGGATAACAACTCAAGACTATTGTATGATTGTCAAGTGTTGGAATGTCCCTAAGACTCCTGAAGAACTTAACATAGAGATTATGTTCTAGGACTGCCATAATTAATTTTAATGTATCCTCACAAAGTTTATCACCACTTTTTGTCCTTCTTCTAAGTTCCTCATCAGTATCAAAAAATAAAGTTGGATATTAGACGCTTTATTAGTTGTCGAAACTAAAAAGTCAAGGAAATGATAAACTTGAACTTAAACACAAAATGTATAAACACCTTTCTTTTTTTTTGTTAATTCTCAATCATACCTAACTCCATACGAAGTAAAAGCCACATCATTATTATATGTAGGAACATTCTTCCTGAAATGTTCAGACTCTTCATCACCATCAATAAATAATCGTCTTAAAGCATATGGCATTTGAGGAGCAAGAATGGAAATCTCTCCTAAAGAACAACAAAATGATGGGGGCTCTAAATAGAATCTTTGGGCATCACAATGCTCACAGTTAGGAACAAAAGGAAGCTGTTAAGGTTTAGCAGGACAATTCTTTAAGCACACTAATTTTGGCTGAAAACAATGATGGTTTATCCCCAAAAAGATTTATAAAAGGGTTGATCACTTTGAGGAGCAATAATAATACAAAACTAAAAAGAATATAGCTAAGAAAATTTATACCTTGATCCTCGATAGGTGCCATTGAGGTGGATAGAACAAAAGAGGAAGATATATTTGGACAATCTAAATTATGATGCATATTATTAGACACTTCAACTGTTGATTTTCTACCGATAACTTCCCCAAGCCGAAGAGAGGGATGATTAACATTGACATGATCAATGTTAAAATCAGTAGATGGATTTTGTACCATTTAACCACTGGATGGATGAAGAAACAGTTGATCATCTACAATAATGCTATCAATGGTAGAATAAACAGGTTGATCATGAACTGGTTGACATCGACGTTCTCCTATAGACAACTCAGGTCAATCAAAATTATCTATCATCTTGGATAGATCAATTTTACACCTCTTATTTCTACGACTAAAAAAAGACAGAGTAACATTATGCTTCTTTGTAGCATAAGCTTCTCGACGCCACTAGAGAAGCTCTCGTTTTTCATTTTCTGGCATTTTAGCTTTTTTTTATGCCCCTTTGCATTTCTATCCTGCTTTGAGAGTAGACAAACCTAGAACGAAGGGAAAAAAACCAACAACTATGCACGCTAAAAAGATCTTGCAAAAAATGAAGAAAAAATAAAACCATATAATAATATAATAAGATAAAATTATCAACATGTAATTGTTGTTTTTCATTGTATAATTATATAATAATTTCTTTTATATATGTGTACTATTTAATTATATATTAAATAATTATATTTTGCAAATAAATTTAAGGAGTTAATGATAATTTAGTTTTAAATAATTCTATACTATGTTGGAGAATTTTAATATACAAATCTTTTGATAAGTTTACATTACTTTAATTTATCAAAGTCTCATATGATACAACTTAAGAAGTCATTGAAAGTAACTGTCAGGGCCGCTGCCCAGGGCCTATCCTTATAAATGATAAAATAGGGCCTATTTTTATCCTTATAATAATAAAATGAAACAAAATAGGGCCTACTCTTGACTTCATAAAGAACAACAAAAAAGACCCATATTTTGTTTATTTTTATTCTATATGAGGGCCCAAAAATAGGCAAAAATAGGATTTTTTTTTTACTTTGACCAAGGCCTATAAAATATTAGGAACGACCCTGTAACTGTTTGTAATTAATTTTTGGCAAAATATAATTAAATTATCAAATTATAAATATGATATAAAATCGTAACAATAATTTAAATTTTTTAATCTTGTAAATAAAAATCAAGCTTTTCACTTTTTATAAGTGGATGTTAATTTCTTAACTTTTATATGACATTTTAATTGTTATAGAAGAGCTTCATTTGACGTTTAAACTTAAATTCATTTTAAAAATAAATACATTTTGAGAATTGTTTGTAATAACTTTACTATAAAATCATATATTTACTAAAAATGGTTAATTTATTATATATTTAAAAGACGTTATTTGTTAATTTAATTTTGTAAAATATTTTAATTTTTAATAAAATAATAGATGATTTCATAATGTATCACACATTAGTCTAAATTTTAAAAAATTTTACATGATAAGATTCTTAAAAATAAATATATGCATATATAATATTGTCTATATATATTTTATGAAAAATTTATGTTCATGTCTTGTTTTTGGATATGTAGGATGAGTAATAATTCATGTAAGGGTATAGAGAGGTTTGGAGTTGAATGATCATAAAAGTGGTGTTTGGATAAGTGTAGAAAATTGGTTATGATTAGGTAAGTTTATATGCTCTATTTTGGGTTAATGATCAAGTTTAGGTCTTGAATTATTTGTGATTGATATATTGAGTGAATTGGGTATAATGATGAGGAAATGTAATGGAAGAGATAAATTAGGTAGAAGATGAGTTAGATGTAAAATATTGAAAGTTTGAAAATCTGGCAAATTTTTGCAGCAATATGATCTTTGAGTATGCTTCAATGTATTAGCCATAAATTTTTCTATAGTTGTTCAATTGAGATCACTTTGGTTAGGATTAAACTAGAGGCATTTGGCTACATGTCTTATGAAGACTTTGAATTTAAATTTTGTCTTTAAGAGTCCCAATCTTGACATGAATTTAGGAAATTGACTGCAGCAAAAGTTATGGATGAATGCATAAGCTTGTGTTCCATTTTGGGTGTTTATGAAAAAATAGGGAATATGATTTTGGTTATAGATGTTGTTGAGCTAAGCTTGAAGTATACATGAAGTAGTCATCAACTTGAAATGATGAATTTTGAATATGAAGTGCTTGATACTTAGGAATAAGTTATGTTATGGAAAAAGGATATAAATTTTTGAATGATAAAATGTAGTTGAATGTGATGAATCATTTTAGTAGAGATTAGAAGTTTTAATGAAACAAAGTTGGTGTTTGAGTTGTTATGACGTGGTTTTGTGCTAGAAGAGGAGAATTTGAGAAGGTTATGGGTGTATATGATGTTAGAATGAGTGTAGAAACTATTGGAGAAGCTTTAGAGGGAGTTTTGTGTAACATATGTCCGTTAAACGGACATTAAATCAGTTAAATGGGCCTCTCAGGTCTAAAAAGGCCCCCATGCTAGTCCATTTCCGCTAAACGGACATTCTAGGGTGAAAAAGTGCCCTAAGCCCAACCATGTCCATTAAACGGACATTCTCTGGACAACTATAGTAAATCATGATTTTTACCCTTTTATAAATAGAATCTTGCTTCTAGGTCTTCACGAACGTTGTAGATCTCGAAGTTCTTTTTCAAACTATCTAAAAACCAGATCAATCGGACATGTTTTGTGAAAGTTATGGCAATCACACCATTGTAGGTTCATTAGGAGTGAGGACATAAACATGGTTACTTCTTTTGACCATAACTTCTTCTCTAGACCTCCAAATGACTTGATTCTTAAAGAAATAGATTCCTAACACATTGTTCTTTCTGTCCATGAAAATTTGTAGTAATTGATGTTGAATTGAAAAGGATGGATCAAATGAAAGTGTGGGAGTCTATTGGAACAGTGTAAATGAGATTATCATTACTGAGCATACTTCAGTGTTTTGATTATATCTAGATCTGTAAGATTCCAATTGAGATGATTCTTCATTTGGAGTAAACTAGAGAAATAGTACTACAAATTATATGAAGAAGTTGAATTTTGATTCAGCCTCTAAGATGCTCAATTTCTATATAGAAGTTGGATATAGTACACTATTTTTGGATAAGACCAGTCCGAAAATGTTTGAGATATATCTTTCTATTTATTGAACCAAATTGAGTGATTTTGGTGTCAATGGATTCATAAGACATAGAGGAACACTTTTCTAGATGAGAGTATGATCAAATTACTTTAGCTTCACTTTCTGATTTAATGTGAATAGTAGACCCGAATGGGATTGATGGAATGATACTCAAGATTGTCATGAACATGCATTGTACATATTTCATTACATTTAAGTGCATTATTAAACACCTATGATTGTACAAATTGTGATATATGTGTATGTTATTTTTTATAGAGGATTAACTGGAACGTCAACCCACAGACGTTGCTGGAACTTCCAGGCACTAGCTTCGGGAGCAGTTGGTGAGTAACCTAGACGGTTTCTCTTAATTATTGTTTGCTTGTAATTATGTTTTGAATAATGAATGTGATTTGATTGTGGATTCTAGACAAAAGGTCCGATGATTGTATAATGGGGACTGAAATATTGAAATGCTGCTTGAATGTGAATGTGAAGAGCTATGTGCTTTATAATATGATTGATTGTGGTACATGCATTCCATTCATGAATGCATAATCAGATAAAGGCAGTTGTGACCAGAGTAGCCACCGATTAGAGCTTAAATCTCAACGAGTGAAACCGAGCCTTGAGCTAAAAAGTAATTCAAAGCCTTAGGCTCAACGGTTAATGAGCCCTATATGGGATAGTTTAGACACTCGATCACAACAACGTAATAATTAGAAAAGTGTCTCATGAGCATTTCATATGAATTTTGTTAAGCATGTTTGCTGGATTGAAATGCTAAATTTGCTTATGCTAAGTAAAAATGTGATACTTATGTAAAGTGCAGTATGTGATTATATGTTATGTGAAATGATGTGTTGCATAAATTGAGTGAACCATCGATGATGGTTACCTCATTGAGTTCGCAAAACTCACCAAAAATTGCAACGTTGTCTTTTCAGGACCGAGAGACGACTCTACCTACTAAGGAGGCTCTACCAGCCGTGTAAATTGTGATTGGCAAGAGAAGTCATGGCTCAAAGGTCGGTCAGTTGGGATTTTTGGACAGATTAGTTAGACTGTACATATTTTCCTCATTCATGTAGTACCACTTTATTAGGTTTTTTTTTTGACAAATCTACATATGGAAGATGTTGAAAGACACAATGTAGACAATTAGGTTTTATGAAATGAAATGAGGAAAAGGTTAGTTTTAAAATATTGTGATTTTCTTATGATGCTTTATAAGTGAATTATGATATCATGCCATATGAAGTGAATAGAGTAATCGATCGTAGCTCGTCCTTATCGTAGGATATGTATCGGAATGACCTCTGGGCGTCCCGGTGCGTACCTTGTGGTAAGGGACGCCACAATCATATTCAAGAAGTGATGTTGATAGGGAACAAGGAGTGAGACATCAAAAAAGTAACAGAAAAAGAAGTTGTTGAATAGTGTCATATAGAGAGCAAAGCTAGTAACTAAAACACATATTTGATACTATTAATGAGTACCAAAATTCTTCTTTCAAATCCATAAGTTCCCAGCATCCACAATATGGTAATTTTAAAATCTTTAAAGTTCCTGGTTGCCATCATTAGAGAGGACCTTTGACATGATAGTTGGAAGAGGAACGTAACCTATCATTCCCTCAGCAATCTCTTTGATGAACTGAGAGAACAACTTCCTTAACACATATACACCTTTGCGGGATTTGGAGACTTTCCACTTGATTACACACACATCATCAACATTCCTAGTATTCTAGTTTTCTATTAGCATCCCAAACCATTATTCACTTTATATGCCCCTTCATCGTCATAACATTCCATCAGAGGCTCGCAGAATCTATAACAAAGCCAATAATTTGCCAAAAAGTTAAATGGATAAACAATTAATGGGAAGCCATAAAAGCATTAATTTTGGATATTATAGAGAAATGTTAGATAGAGCTGTTGAAAGTCCAAGAAGAACTTGAAGGGATGATGTATTATGAAACTTAGGTGAAAAGCAAACATTGCAACTTTTTTGCAGAAAACACTTATGAAAACTCAAGAATAATTATCCAGAAATTGACAACCCAAGTCAATTGGCTGAAAATATTTGGAATGTTTCTGAATATAAAAATGGAAAAGAATCGAGATTTGTGTATTAGTAAGATCACTCGCAGCAGTATGTTGAGAGAAAATATCAATAGCTGAGCTAATGTCACATTAATACTGTAGCTGAAAAACTAATTTAGTAAAAGAAAAGTGCATAGACATCGAGAAAAAAGAAATTATTGCACTAAGAACTTCTCTAGAGAGCATGTGCATTATGTTTTAGCTGGGAATTATTTCATAAGTTTGATTTGACAAGCAATATATTCTGCCCTCAGTGTTTTGAGCTAAACATATGGCTTACTATATTTGCCACACAATGAATAGAACTTGATGCAGTCAGAAAAAAAGAAGAAAGAAAGACAGAAAAAGGGTAAAATCTAGATAAATAGTCTTAGTTCACAACTTTGTGAAGGAAAAAAAATAGAAAATTGTTCATCTTTAAGCAATTTTTATCACTATCATAGAATAGTTATTTCAACCTTGTGAAAAGAATCTTACATTCTAATTTAATATTTCATAAACAAAAAGAATGATCAAACATTTCATTAGGTGAATTTAAAATCTTTAAAGAAAGAGAAAGAGTTGATGAACATTCAATGTTTGATTACAGAATAATAACTTCCATGACAGTAATGTAGAAAATGCAAATGATGATCAATCCTTGCACTGACTTACCGAGGTAATAGTTGCATAGTTAGAAGACATAAATAAGTCTATCAAGTATTCATTAGCATTAAAGACTATGGAATTAATAAAAGCACATTTGAATTACACCTTCGAGTCTAGTAATTTGAACCAGAGTGTCTCTGACTCCTCAGGCACCAAACAAAGAGTATTATGTTGACATAATCCAGTACATGTTTATAATATACTACAAATATCATTCACTTGTAAGACACCAGATGAAACAAGATTTGGGTAAGTTTCCGAGAGACAAAGAGAGTGTGAATAAACCAAGGACTAGAAATAAATTTAGGTTTTGAAATGATTTTATTTTTTTTCTTTTTTGAAAATCCACGTAAGCCACTTGTAATGACCAACTAGCATGCCCATAACAACGTGTGTATGACACTTCATATTTTTCGTCCAAAATAGCTTAACATTAAGCAGACCTGAGAACATTTATACCTTTATTAAGCAACTTAAAAAATTTGGTCCTAAATTGATCAAACCTAAAAAAGTTTGGCCCCAATTTGGGCATTTAGGCTTAATTAGGAGTAAGGTTGCATATACTAGACCTTCCCAAACTCCACTTTTAGTCAGTTGTTTTTAGATCATTGTTGTTTTTATCTATTGGAATAAGTATAAACTATTTTCTCTTTTGATTTTTTAAAAGTTAAAACTATTTAAAATTTCTAATATAATTATTCATACATATAAAAAGTATGAATCATAAATTTATACTTCATCGTTTAAATTAATTCTTTTTTTACTATTTTTTGAATCATTTTTAAAATTAGTTCATTATAACTATTATAATTGTATACCTATTTTGTATCTAAAAATATCCACATAAATGTATTAAAAGAATATATAAGTATTATAATGCTAACTTCTGAATAATAAATCCAAGGTCGGCCTTAGGCAAGGGCAAGAAGGGCACCTACCCAGGGCCCACTCTGATGAAGAACAAAATAAGGCCCAATCTTGACCCTCATAGAGAACAAAATGAGATAAAATAAGGCTCATTCTTGACCCTCATAAAGAGTAAAATGAGATAAAATAGGCCCCAACTAACTCTTGGCACTCATAAAGAGCAAAATGAGGCAAATTCTCTTTTTTTTCTTTACATATTTTTTTCATTTTTTTTAGTTGTTATCTAAATCTTAATGTTAATAATTAATGCAACCCATTAGATTCTTTAATTGCGTCACAATGAGGGGCTTAATATGGCCTCTTTAATAATTAAAATATTCTTTTAAAGTTTACATATTCATATATTGTCGATTTATTTGAGTCCTTTTTTTACTTTTCTTAGGGCCTATAAAATGTTAGGAACGACCCTAAATAAATATAATATAAAATGGAACTTATGCCAACTACTACAGAAGTCAACATGCAATTTACTCTTTAAGTAATCCTATAACACCAAAGGTTATATTCATCACAACAAAAAGTCTACCTCCCACAATAGTGAGCTCTTTTATAGATTTTGTCTTTTGATGCTAGTTAGTGTAAGATGACTCTAAGTAAATTCACAGTAACAATTGTTGTTGCCCCAAAATTGGGCACCCTTTTGCTACACACAATTAGTTAAAAATCATTGCATGAAGAAGGAAAAATGGAGAATTGAAGTACCAAAGATGGATGTTTCTCGAACTTCTACAGGAACCAACACATGTATCAGGAGAAGGAAACTTGTCTGGGGCTAAAACCTAAATTATTAAATAGGCTCAAGTTAGAAACACATGTCTAGGTGATATTGTTGTATCCAGGTTAACTAAACTTAAGGTCAGTGTTTTGTTGAACTCTTTTTACACTCTATTTGTTAATGAATTATTTATCTTTTAAAAAAAGAAGTATTATTTCTTTTAAAGCTTTATCCTATTTATAATATGGTTTCAATCTTCTATTTAATTGAATTTTTTTTAGATTTATTATAATTAACTCTAGTTAAATACCAATTACACCAAATAAAGTGTAGCACCCCCTTATCGTAGGGTACACACCGGGACGCCCGGAGGTTATTTCGGTACATATCCTGCATTAATTCGATCACTACATTCACTTCATATGGCATCATATCATTATTCACTTAGAAGAATCATAAGAAAATCACAATATTTTTAAAACCAACTTTTTCCTCATTTTACTTCACAAAATCGATGACTACATTGTGTCTTTCCCATTTTCCCTATGTACATCATCAAAAACCTAATACAAAAGTCCTACATGGAAGAGGATATGTATCAAATCTATCTAAGCCATCCAAAAGTCCTAGCTGACCGACCTTTAAGCCATGACTTCACTTGCCCAAATCATAATCTACACGGCAGTACAGCCCCTCAGTAATTAGAGTCGTTTCCCAGTCTTGAAAAGACAACGTTGCAATTTTGATGAGTTTGCGAACTCAATTAGTGAACCATCATTGATGAATTCACCAGATCTTATACACATATCACATTTTGTATAAGTACTCATTTTAAGCATACATTTATTGTTCAGATACTCACATATCATGGCATGTCACATAGTCATTCAATATCACCTT
>JANITX010169671.1:0-12913 GCA_027564395.1 Erythroxylum ulei
TCCGAATAAAATCGGAGTGGAAGAGCCTGTGTCATCTGTACCAATCTGCAAAATATAAAAGTCAGCCGGAAAAAGCATGTTTCCTACTTAAACCAATATGTCTTCTAACACTCCTTTTGGGTATGCGTTTGATCGATCCGCTAATTGAATTACTGCGTTGGTTTATTTAAGAGGTCCAATATTCAAAGATTTATACACATCACATGGCATGACATTAATGGACGCACCTAAATCTAGCATAGCCCTTTCAATTCGCAAATTACCAATTTGACACAGGATAGTAAACATACCTGGGTCTTGACATTTTGGTGGAAGCTTTTTCTTTTATAAGATGGCTGAAACGTTTTCACCTAATTGAACTTTGTCATCGAATTTCAATTTGCTCTTTGACGTACAAAGCTCCTTAAGGAATTTAGCATATCGCAGAATTTGTTTAATTGCATCAAGAAGAGGAATATTTACCTGAAACTTTCGAAAAGTCTCCAAAATTTCCTTTTCTTGTTCTTCCTTCTTTGCTTTTGCTAATCGACTCGGAAAAGGAGGTGGAAGCACCTTGTTGATAACGAATTTCTGTGTCTCTTCAGGTAAGTGCGTGATTTCCTCCTCTATTTCTCGTTTGGAAGCTTTTGTGATTGATTCCGGTAGTTCTTTACCACTTAGCAATGTGATAGCCTTTGCGCTTTGTCTAGGATTTACCTCTGGTTGTGCTAGAAAATTACCGAAATTTTGTGCTTCTAGTCGGTTAACAGCAGCTGCAATTTGACTTAACTGATTATCAAAATTCCTTTGTTGATTTTCCAAATTCCGAATACTTGCTTCCGTAGTCCGCTGAAACGTCAAAGTGTTTGTGGTCAAAGTTAGTAACATATCTTCCAAAGAAGACTTACTTTCGGCAATTGACGTTTTATTTGGATTCTGACGTGGCACGTATGGTGGTCTATATGGATGAAAATTCGTGGATGATTGTTGCCCTTGAGGATTCTCATATCGTAAGTTCAAATGATCGCGCCATCCCGGATTATAAGTATTGGAAAATGAGTCATACTTCCTTTGATTTGACCCATTAAATCCACCTACAGCATTCACCTATTCCGCGTTTTCTTCTTGCAAAATCGGACATGAATCAATAGAATGTCCTAGCATGGAGCATATACCACATACCTTAGCTTCCTCTTTTCTCGTGATCGCTAACTGTCACACCAAAAATGTAAGGTCATCCAATCTCTTTTCTAACGGAGTCGCACTAACTTCATTCACGCCCTTTGACCCATGCCCTGTACGGATTCCGAATTTTTGCGTGTTGGAAGCCATATTTGCGATCAATTCTCTTGTGGCCGCTGGTGTTTTGTCAACTAAGGCACCACCACTGGTAGCGTCAATCATGCTCCTGTCAAAAAGCAAAAGCCCTTCGTAAAAATATTGAGTTAACAATTGTTCAATTATCTGATGATGTGGACAGCTAGCGCATAATTTTTTAAATCTTTCCCAGTATTCGTAGAGTGTTTCTCTCGTATGTTGACAAATTTCGCAAATTTCTTTCCGAATATTGATTGCTCTCGATGCTGGAAAATACTTTTTGAAGAAAAGTCTCTTCATCTCAGCCCACGTCTGCTAGGGGTGAGCATTATTCGGGCCGGCCCGATTACCCGGCCCAGCCCGAATTAATTCGGGTAAAAAATTTTCAAATTTCGGGTAATTCGGGTAATTTGGGTATTACCCGAATTATTTTCGGACCGGGGTCGGGTAATTCCAAAAAACTTCGGGCCGGCCCAATTACCCGAATTAGGTTATAAAAATACAAAATTTCAGGTTTTTTTTAAAAAATTATCAAAAAAACAACTTCGGGTAATTCGGGTAAAGCCGAACAAAATTTCGGGTAATTCGGGTAAGAAAAAGTTCAGGTTCGGGCCGGGTAAGATGAAAAAAAATTCGGGTAATTCGGGCCGGGCCCGAACAGTGAAATTTCGGCCCGAATTACCCGAATGCTCACCCCTAAATATATTGATAAAGTCCTTACTTGTAAAAAAAAATCAAGTATAGCTTAAACTTGGTGAATTAGAGAGTTCAAGTTAGGGAATTGTGAAATATGCCTTGAATTTGTTGAACGTGGAATTATATAAGCTAATTGGCATTGAATAGGATCATGGGACCAACATTGGTCTTGTACTAGAAAGAGAAGATTTCGAAGGCAAAAACAAAGGCATTATAGTAGAAAGATGATTAGCATTGAGCTTTTCAGTATTTTCTGGCATAAATAATTGAAAAACAAATTAATTTTGGTATGGAAAGTGGGTCGTTAGTAGAATTGAGACACATTTTTTGAGGATATATTGAAATAGAGTTTTAGTGACCTTAGCCTTTTGAGGTAATAAAGTTTTATTGTTATTAGAATTCTTACAAGAAACCATAATCTATAAATAGTTTAATAAGGGTTTTCTTAGTACGACCTTTAAAACCTTTTAGAGAGAACCTTTGGGAGGTTGTGGTTGTCATAACTCCCACTATACCGTCTTTCTCATAGTAACAAAAAGATTATGTCTCCTTGCTTGTGGATGTAGGTCACATAGATTAGTCAAACCATATAAATTCTTGTATTTTTATTTTTTATTTTCTCTTATAGCGATTCCTTTTTGCAACAATTGATATTAAAGCCATTGATATTGTAAAACTCCAACCTTTAATTTCTAATTCTCATCTAGCTTATATTAAAGATAACTCTTTTCAATTTGTTTTAGGTCAAAATACCAAATAATCAACTTTGTCATTCTCTTCTAGTTGTTCCTAGTATAATGCACGTTTTGATTTAGTGCACTATACTGCTTAAAGTCCCTCCCTGCCTCTTATTATGGGAGTTGAAAATATTTTGTTTGTTTCATTAATGATTTTTCTCACTTGACATGGATATACCTTATAAAATCTCTTTCCAAATTTCCGACCATATGTTTAACCTTTTACAAAATGGTTCATGTATGGTTAACAAAAAAATTAAGGTATTATAAACTGATAATGCTCTAAAATATCTTAATTATAATCTTCAATCCTTCATGATCAAAAGAAAAATAACCAAAAGTAAAGGCCATACACTTTTTAGCAAAATGGTCATATAAAACATAAATCTGATCATTATTGCTAATGTTTAGGATTCCATAAGCAAAAATCAGATTGATATCAATTGAATTTATTTGATAGAGTTGCCATCCTACTTCATTAAGGAAAGATAAGGAAAAATGTAATAGAAAGGAACTAAAAAGGTCTTAAACTAGAAAATTATTGTGAGTAACAAATTGTAAGATAAAGAAAGTATTAAGCATCCTATTTTACCAGCTTAAATAGTTATCTAAGTCTAAAATGGGTCTTGCTAAATTGAGGAGTTTGAAATGAAATAAACTTTGTTTTAATATTTATCTAAGTCTAAAATGGGCTTTGCTAAATTGAGAAGTTTAAAATGAAATAAATTGGGTTTGAATTTAGAAGAGTGTCTTTCTATGTTAAATTTACATATAATCACTATTTATTAACTTTTTTTATAAAAAATGAAAGATAAATAATTGAGACAAATATAAACAAATATGAAAAATGAATAATTGAAAAGGTAACATGTCTAAAGAGAAAAAATTATCCTCTTTTTTCTATCTCACTTGGCTCTCTCTAATCAATCCTACCTTTTTACTTTCATGTTTTAGTTAACTATCTTTTATTTCATTTCCTACCTCCTCTCTTCTTTTAGTTTGCTACCTATTATCGTAATTCTTTGCCAAAATATCTTCAAGCAATTTTACTTCTCTTTCCTTCTCTACTCCTTCCTCTCCACTTCCTCCTCTCCTTCCCTTCCCTCCACTCCCTGTTACTCCCTCTGTATGTACTCCAGTTGCTCCTAGGTCTTTACAAATCCTTGATTTTATTCCTTTTAGCCCTTATCTTTCACTATTTGCTTATTTAGGCCTTCCAACACCTCTTGTTTCTTCTGCTATGTAAACCCTTCATTCCCTTTTTCCTTCCTCCATTGATTATGTTCCCTTAGCTATAACATAAGTGTCTTTTTCTTCTTCTCCTCCTTATTCTCTTCCTCCCTCCAAATCATGGTGCTAAGTTGTTGGGGATCCTTATTTCACTTCATCCATCCATCTTCACATGGCGATTCCCTTGTGGTTTTTCCTCCTATAGATCTCCTCAAAGTTAGTGATACTATATGTTCCAACACCTTAGTTGGTGTTTTTTTTTGGGATAAAAGCCTACTTTCCCTCAAATACAAGCTTGGGCAACCTCAAAATGGTGTAACCTTGAACTAGTGTTAATGTTGGTGACTAAAGAGGACTTCTTCCTTTCCAAGTTTGTAGATGAATACCAAGCTTCCCAAGTTCTTGAACAAGGTCCTTGGAACTTTTTTGGCATGCCATTATTTCTATAAGAATGGGATGCAGGTATGAATCTAGATAGGAAGAAAGTTAAGCTCGTTCCTATATAAATTAATTTCCATAACATTCCTCTAGATTATTTTTCCATTTTAGGTCTTATTTACCTTGCTAGTTCTCTTAAAAAATGGATTTGTCTAGAATACTGGAATAAGAAGCATTGGCTTTGTGAAAGTTTGTATAGAGATTGATAACCAAAGGGAATTACCTAAACCCTTATTGGTCTCAAGACGCTAGTAACTTTATGCAAGCTCAAATTAGTTTACCTTAGCCCTAGAAACCAACTTGTCAACCCACTAGCAAAATCTAGAAAATTATTAGGAGGTTCCTTGATAGTGGTTCCTACCAAGAGGTTATGGATGTAAACTCTTCTAAAACTCATTCCAAGCCCTTTAAAAATCCTTTATATAATGCCTCAAGGTCTAATTTTATTGATCTTGTTTCCTCTTTAGTTATGCTCAGGTTAAGGCTGCATATACTCAAGTATATAAATCTGAGGCCACTAGTATGAATACCTCTACTCTTAATTCTTCTAAGGCCTCTAACGCCCCAAGTGATGTTCTTAGCTCCTTTGAGGCCCCTAAGTTTAATATTGTTATTATACCTACTGAGTCTCTAGTTCTTACCTTTCCTAGGGCTCAACTTCATTATGTTCCTTATAACATTGATTATAAATTAAATGAAACTCCTTTGACAATAGTAAGAAGAGCCTCTAGTAGAAAGATGAAATCCAAATCCATTAAAGTTCTAAATTGATTTCCATCTTTATATGGAACGTAAGGAGATTAAATAATCCTAATAAACAAAAAGCTCTAAAGAATGTGTTACTTTAAAAGAGATCCTTTTTAATTGGTCTTTTAGAAATAAAACAAAATTTGATGCTTTCCAAAAGGATCTACAGTTTATTAAGAGTAGTTGGAAGACCATTTCTAATATATCATATCACTATAATGGTAGGATTATTGTGGTATTTGATCAAAATATCACTAAAGTGTTTAGTTCATCAAAATATCTTCATGTATATTATCCTTGAATACTTAAGTGGAACTCACCTCTATCTATACCCATAATCTAGCTACACATAGACTCTCCTTGTGGCATAATATTAATATGTTATTTGTTACCATCATTTCCCTATGTCTTGTTGTTAGAGAATTAAATAACATTCTCTTTACATATAAAGTTGATGGCTATTCCAATTTTAACTACCAAGTTGAGGACTTTAAATGATGCTTATACAATCTTGGGCTAGAGGATCTAATCTATAAAGGGGCTTAGTTCACTTGTAGTAATAAAAAGGTTGGAAAAATTCTCCCAAAGGAAAAGCTTGATCACGCCTTGATCAATTGAGCACAGTCCATAGTTTTCTAGAAGATCAATTGTGAATTCTTGGATCCTGTAGTCTCATATCATTCACCTATCGATGCTTACTGAATGTTAATAACCCGAAAGCAAAATATCCATTTAGATATAATAGTAAATATCCATTTATATATAATAGTTTCCTTACATCTCATCCAGAATTCCTTAATTGTCTCTAAAGGCCTTTATTCTTCAGTTGAGGGTTTTGAATCCTGTAAATAATGGTCCAAGTTAAAGGTCATCAAGGTGGAACTTAAAAAGCTTAACTCTAAACTTAGTGCTGACACGATGCAAATTATAAATTCATCAAAGTATAAGCTGACTAGTGTGCAAAACTCTGTTTTTGCCTCTCCAGGTTGTTCCACATTTTTTATTAAGCGAAAGTTAGCTCTAAGAAATTACATAACTACCTTCAATAACTATAATTTTATCCTTATGCAAAGATCTATAAGGGGAAGACAATACCAGGTTTTCCCATAACTCCATTTTAAGTAGAAATAATTCTAATCTAATCATTTCTCTCATAGATAGCTCAGGTAATATCTGGCATAACTAAGAGGATCTCAAAGATATTGCTATTTAACACTTTAAAGTAATTCTTGGTTTTTCCAAATACATTACTATTAATGTTGATTTTATTTACTTATTTATGCTTCCTTTAATTATTGATCAACAATTTCATATGCTCACTATTACTTTTCATTATGAAGAAGTTAAGCATACAATTTTCAATATGAATCCTAGCAAAGCTCCAAAGCCTAATGGTCTTAATATGTTATTCTTTAAAAAATCCTGGAAATTAATTAGCGACCCTATCATTAAGGCAAATATTTTAAAATTTTAGCTCAAGTAAATTGCTCAAGGATTTCAATAGGTATTTTGTATGTTTCATACCTAAAATCCTGAACCCTGAAGTTTACATGATTATAGACCCATTTACTACTGCAATGTGGTTTGTAAAATCATTTCTATGACGCTTGCTAACATTGGTTTATAACATCATTTCTAAGATTCTTGTTAACTTAATTAGTCAAGGGGCTTTCATCAAGGGTATGAGGATTGGTGACAATATTCTTGTTGCTCAAGATCCACTCATGAACTATCACAAAGATGTTAACATCATAATTATGCATTCAAAATTTATTTTAACAATGATTTGAATGTATTGAACTGAATTTCTTGTTTAAGGTTATGAGGACATTTGGTTTTCCCCCTAAGTTTATAAAAAGGATTTACCAATGTGTCACCACATCTTTCAAAGTTCATATTAACAGTGAACTATTAGATTCCTTCTAAGGAGCAAGGGGGTTAAGACAAGAGGATCCTCTTTTCCTTTACTTATTCTACATTTGCATTGAAACTCTCTTAAGGGTCACAATGAAGTATGTTAGCCTGGACAATCTATTTCATTTCTATTATAAGTGCTTCAAACTTTAACTTTTTATTCTTACATTCAAAGATGACATTCTTATGTTTTGTATAACATATTTGAACTCCATCATGGTGTTTTTAAACTCTCTAAAACTATCTCTAGGTTAGAAATTAGTAGAGCTAAAAGCAATCTCTATTTCTTTGCAAGTACTCATACCTTAGATAAAGTTATAAGTAATGTTTATGGTTTCTAGCTTTCAAATCCTCTATTTAAATATATTGGTGTCCTAATTATGGTTTCTAAAATTACCTATCATGGTTTTCAACCTTTCTTTGATACTATTTATAAGATAGTTGGAAGTTGAAAGAACAAATTTCTCTTTATGGTAATGGCTTCTGCTTATGAAATATATTCTTTCCAAGTCGCAAGTCTATTGGTGTTGTCATCTTTACTTACCTATTAATGTCACCAAAGATATTGAGATGATATTGAAGAAATTCAGTTGGAGTGGCAACCTAAATAATAGTTCTAAAGAAAAGGCTAAATGGATGGAATTTTATATATTTAAATAGCTAGGAGGGTTAGGGATTAAAGCCATTAGAACAATGAACAAAGTTCTTCTGACAAAGAGTACTTGGAGGTTATTTATGGACTAACAATACGTTTAGGTTAAGTGGATTTAAATTTAATACCTAAAAGAGCATAGCTAGTGGAAGACTCTTATTATAGCTAACACCTATTGGTCTCTGGTTCAAATGCTCAGATTGAGGGATAAGTTATCAATCTTCATCAGGCAGAAAGTCAAGAATGGTTAATGTATTAGTTCTAGTATGACTTCTAGCACCCTAATGGTCCCCTTCATCTCCTTCCTAATGCTTCTAACCTGATGTTTAGAATCTCTTATTCCTCTAAAGTAAAGATAATCATTTAAGATAACACTTGGTGTTGACCACATTCTCACCTAGGTTCATTTTCCTTCTTTTCCAATACGATGCCTAACTATCAACTTGATTCTAGGAAGGGGTATAAAGTTTTACGGTTGAGGCATAATTCAGGATGTTTCATTAATAGATCTTATGCAAATATCTTTAAGGATTCTTTTCCCAATTTGGTCTGGTCAACCCTGGTTTGGCCCCCCATAAATATAACAACCCAGACCACCCGCCCATAGATATTGCCCTCTTTAGGTTGCCTCTCAGGCCAACCCTCACGGCTTTGCTCTTCCCGCTCTTGCAAAAATGCGTCTGTAGGGAAGAGGTATCCATACCCTTATAAAACGTATTTCGTTCTTCCCTCTAACTGATGTGGGATCTCATAACCTACCCCTTTAGGGCTCAGCGTTCTTGCTGGCGTAACGGGTCGGGAATCGACTTTGATACCATTTGTAACAGCCCAGACCACCTGCCCATAGCCAAGGTCCTTACGGTTTTGCTCTTCCCGCACCCAGGAAAACGCATCTATGGGGAAGAGTTATCCGTACCCTTATAAGGCATACTTCATTTTCCTCTCCAACCGATGTGGGATCTCACAATAAATCTTCCTAAAGTTGTTTTTATCCTTTGGCTAACAATTAAGGAAAATTTAGCACCAAGGATAGGTTGTATTTTGGCTCTTTTAATAACCAAACTTGTTCCTTCTTTAACATGTCACTAGAGAACCTTGATTACCTATTGTTCAAATGTAACTTTGTCAAGGCCACTTGGGAGAGAATTATCCACCTCAATTCCTTGTATTGTAATGTTGGCACTTAGAGAGATCTCATTACTTAAGCATGCTTTATCAAATGCAGAACCAAGAACAAGGTAAGGATAATTATAATTACCTTAAGTTATATAATGTTTTCCACTTAGAGGGAAAGGAACTTTAAGATCTTCTCCAACTCTTCAAAGGATGCTAATTCCTTCATATGTGACACAATAAGATGGATCAATGAAATTATCCTCTCTAGGATTATGATTCTAGATGCTAGCCAAATATTTACATGCCATTGGTTCTCATAATTCTTAATATGAGCACTTCCTGTTGGTTCTTGGTACTTCATTAAATTAAATAATCAATCCAAATAAATAGTTCTATGAGTCGTCTCATTTAGATATGTCCTAATTTAATTAATAGAAAAGTACAAAAAATCAACCTTAATCAAGAAACAAATCAAAATTTTAAAAAATCCTTATAAATCTTGAAATCTTGAAATTTCTTCACTTGAATCCTGATGGAAACCCCTCTTTCTTCTCTAAGGTTGCCCCTTTCATAGTTTTAAGATGCTCTATTTCGAGTCTCTAGTTATTGCTTTCCATATAATTGCATCTACCTCTCTTTTAAAGAAGGTTTGTTGTGTATGGAATATGTATCAACATTATAATTTATTGATATTGGTTAAAATTAAAAAAAATTACATTTTTCTTATGGGATAAAATGTTATTCTTTTTTTTAGTAGACTAAAAATTTAAATTTTAATCTAACATTCATTATGATACATTGATTAAAGATATATTGTATTCATGGACAGTTGTATAAATTTGAAATAATATTAAAATTGAGAATATTAATGTATAATGGTTGTAAGTACAATGCTCTAAGCTCGTACATAATTTTCATTTTCCAGCCATAAGACCATAATATAGGAAATTTTAACCTATATTGTCATAACATTTAATTTCTGAAAGATGTTGTCTCACCTTCTATTAACAAAGGAAATGATGGCATGTCAATAATTATAAGAGGTTTTATTAAAAGAACAAACAAAGATAAGCATATGTAAGAAATATAGAGGAAAAACAAACAATGGTATTTAGAGATTTATGTAATATACCCTAAAATCAATATACCATAAGTATGAGTTAGGCATATGGTTTGATGTATGTTGATTATTTGTAATTGCTATTTAGTTATGATTTTTATCGTCTTATAATATCTCATATATCAAAACATGAAAATTTTTGTTTAGTTCATCTCTTTAATTGATTTGTGGAAACAACCCTAAAAAAATCCATAAGTATCATTTATGTATATGTTTCTACATATCTTAAACTTTGAAATTTTATTTGCTATTGTATCTTTTTTGTCCTTCAAATTTTGACATGTCAAAACATTAAATATTAAGTTTATTTTATCTTTTCAGTTAGAAATTGGAAGCAGCCTGGAAAATGGATAGGCTTGTGTGCCAATCCTATATGAATGGCAACAATGTATCGTTAGCCTATTGGAACAATGTTGTGATCTTTATGTACAACCTAGACAATAATTGAGGACTCACTTGTTGAACTTTTTTGACATTTTAATTGAACTTTTAGAGTTGAGATATACAAACTTTGTATATACATACAAGTTTTTTTAGGCGTTGCATTAGACGTTGTTGCCTACAAAATAAGAATTATTAATGATGATCCCTAAAGAAACGTGTTTTTGTGTGTTAGAACTTTTCTTTATATAGTATAAAAGAAGGAAATGTATAGGAGCATGCTTCATTGTGGTTTACCATTGAATGTTGTTAGGATTATTACAATTTATAGTTATAGAGATCATTTTAATTTTTATTATATTTAAATTTAATACATTATCCAAAATTATTAATTAATTTACGTACGCTATAATAATGATATAATTCTAACATTGGAACGAAGATCTTTTACAAATAAGTAAGTTTTACACATTTAAAAGGGAATTTAATCAATAGGTGGAAGGAATATCATGTTTTAATACAAAATATACCAAGACTCAGTACATCCAATACAGTAACTATATGTAAAAATTACAATGATGTATTTAAAATAAGTAACAGTTTTAGTGAAAAATAGGAAAATCATCTATGAGTATAAAGCATACCCTTACCCATTACAAAGTATACTAGTAAATTGGAATACTGTAACTAAATAAAAAGTAGTACAAAGAATTAATATGAAGGGAATGGATCGGTAAACAATTGTATAACAAAGTGTGTTCATTAAAGTTTTTGTTTAACAATATAACTATAAGGCATGTAATTAGACTTAGTATTGTAAAAACTTTTGTATGGACAATGTGGAGGACACTGATTAGTACATGTCCGTGTACCAAAGTGCTTCCATTATAGGTTTTTCCTAACATGTTTAATCATATTGTTATGTGGTCAACTATCTTTGAGTTTTAAATATTTGTATAGATAATTCAAAGCACACAAATTGGTATATAACTATGCATCAAACTATGTTCATCAAAGGTTTTGTTTACATAGTTTCCTACAATCATGCGGTAAATTTTGTTCTTATGAGAAATTTTGAAAGGAAAATGTGAAAGACATAAATTGGTATATGAATGTATAGAAAAAACATGTTTGTTGAAGGTTTTGTTCAACACAATTTACAATACGATCGTGTATGAAACTATGTGATGAAACAAAAATCACTATTTAAATAAGAATCAGCATATCAATTACAGATAAGTAAGACATAAAATTTGAAATTGAAATATATTAACTAAATTGAAAGAATACCATAAAATTAATATGTTATTGAATAGTGGTGTAGGACTGAAGATTTGGATATGAGTGCTAGCTGTATTGAGCCCTATACAAAGACATGACATATATTTTCAACTTTCTAATGTCATTCTTGACTTTGGTAATTAAAATGACAACCCTAGTCCTTCTCCCATGAAAATTTATTATGTAATTAATTATCCATCATTTATGACTAATACAAGAACTTAGTGAGGCCCTCCAAAACTCTTTTGATTATTATTTTGAATTTGTGATTATCTATTGTGTATAATGTATAAGACTGAACCTAGATTATTCTTTATATTTTTTCCTTAAAGATTTTCCTCCCATTCTTCATATACGAACTCTTAATGTCACTAGTATATAGTATGGAGCATTATTAAATATTAAGATGACAAAGAAACAAACTTTTGTAATTTGGTTGTGTAAATTCCTTATTAAAACTATGATTATAATAAGGAATATATACCCGCCAAAGTTCCACCATCGATTGCTTAATATTTTTATCTATTCACTATATCTCATATAAAGATATAGACTAGGATATACAATGATATTTTGTAGAAGTGAGCGAAAGATAAATAGGAAAATATTGAGTTTATAGAGAAATTGAACTTTGGTTGTGTGAATTCCTAATCAAAATAATAATTATGAAGAAATATATTCCTAATAAAGTTCATTCCTTCATAACTCAATATTTTTGTCTATCTACGATGTCACTAGAATATAAAAATATTAAGATCTCTCATCTGAAGATTGGTATATTTCATTATATTTTTATCAATATTTTTATAAAAATGTATTTGATTTTATCGAATATTGTTAGTGAAGAATTATTTTGGAAGTTAAGCATTTTTTATGATTAGGTGGTGATTTTTGGACAATCTATTGGAAATAAGTCACATAATATTGCAACCTTTCTCCATGTATTGTATTCTTCTTAATGGTGAAGGCGTGTCATTATAAAAAGAAACTTTAGATGAGTTTATGTTGAAGGTTTAATTGTGATTGAAAGTTATTCTTGATATTGGCATAAGTTGCAACAGCCCAGACCACCCGCTTGCAAATGTTGCCTGCTTTAGGCCAAGGCCTTGGTGCCAAACACCCTTACGGTTTTGTTTTTCCACAAGACTTCCCAGGATGTCACCCATCCTGATATTGCTCTGTCCCTAGCACATTTAACTTTAGAGTTTTGATGGGATCCGGTGCGTTAGGGCATGAAAAACGCATCTTTTAGGGTTGGGTTGACACCTAGTATCACCACCCACTCATCTAGATATTGTCCTCTTT
>JANITX010169700.1:0-12904 GCA_027564395.1 Erythroxylum ulei
CATTACTTTAATCATAATTAAAACTAAATATTGCATCAAATAATTAATAATGCAAATAAATCAAATAACAATGCAAAAATTGTTTAATCTACTTTTGCATGTATAATGTTCATAAATTTATACATACAGTTTTCAATTAATTACATATATAATAAGTGCAAATAGTTATTTCACAAATAAACAACTTTAATGTGCATAAAATCATATTATTTAATCTTGCATGTCTAATTAATACAAATATTAAACATATAAGTTTAAATGTATAATTCTTAATACGATAAACATACAAGTTAAAATAATTAATATTCACAAAAATATTAATTCCAAAGGATTTTTTATAATTAAAATCACAAAAATTAGATTAAGTGATTAATTAACCCAACAAAGAACCAAAACATTAACTTAATAAATTATTACTTAATTAATTAAGAATTGAAAAATAGAACAAACGTCTTCAAACTCTAGCTGGTTCGATGTGACAAGACGTGAAAGAGATGTTGCAGGAGAGTGGGATGACGATGACGAGTTACCAATGATCATGACACGCCCAAACACATGTTGCATGACCAGCGATGTCCAAAACCGCCATGCAACCTGACACCGTGCAACATGATGTGCCAAAACACAACCATGACGTCCTGTATGCACACCAACATCTAGCTCCTCTTCAAACTTACCACACTTCCATGCAACAGACATCTCCAAAAACAAAACAGAGCATAACAAAGGATATGTTTAACAAACGCAAGGCAGAGGCATACATGGCTCTGATAGCAAATGATTAACAATAACTCAACTGCATGCATTTAACGTAAAACATACAAGTCCTCTCTTATATGTAAATAGCATGCATGCATATATATAGGTATCAGAAGCAAGTGAAAATAATAACAACATACCTCCAGCCATTGCTGACACATATACTCTGATCCTTGATACAATCCCAAGGTTGAATGAAGTATTTTATTTTATTTTTTAAATCTTCTAACCTCTCAAACTCTCAAGTTAATAGTGTAAACTTTTCTAAACAAAAGCAGAAGGTTAGGGACCCAAAAACAACCCACAACTATCTATACATTGCTTTGCCCATTATAGAGGCAACGAATGACAATAAACCATTACAACGTTTTTGAAACATTATAATGGTTGTGACTCATATAGACCATATATACACGAAAGAGTATTCCAACATAAAATGATCTTCAACTCGATATGTTTAGACAAATAAAAAAAGTTAAGAGTTTTTGTTTGCAGTGCACACATAGTAAATTACTATAAAAATTTCCTGCTTTTACTTCAAATATGAAGAATCCTTCTCAAGCACAAAGCTTCATAAGCGACAATAGTAACTATTGTATATTCACCCTCAATTGAAGAAAGTGCAACAACGTCGTACGTTTTAGAAGTCCAAATTATTACCTATGAATCAAAATAAAATAAACAGTTTGATGTGTTATTTTGATTATTTAGTAATCCAGTCCAATCAGTATCAATGTGGCCTAATAACTTGTTATCTTCTTCCCTTTTATATTTGATTCTAGTAACTTGTTATCTTCTTCCCTTATATATTTGATTCAAAACTTGTTTATTCTTTTATAAGTAATATAATATTTATTTTGCATATTTGAAATAAATTTTGTTTTGATTATATATAAATCTAAAGACATAACTTAAAGTTTGTAAGATGTCTGGCCAATTAGTAAGATAGATTCATGTTCTAACTAGATTTCTAAAGACTTTTAGATCTGCATTTTATGTTTCAACATGTTTTTGTAAGTGCTCATTTAATATCAAAATAGTAGATATTGACTTGTAAGACTTCATGTGAAAATTTTTTAGTATATTTAATATAGTTCCATGATAGATGAAAATCTCACATTTAGATTGTTTTACTTGAATACTAAGAAAATATTCCATACGTCTAAGATTGTTCATCTTAAAAGTTTGCATCCGTTAGCATCCTTAAATTTATAGTAGTGTAGATTAAATCACCTACATATAGACATACCACAAGAAAGTCATAATTACTCCTATTTTCCCATAAAGGGATTTTTTTTACTCATAAAAAAATATTTTGTTGGAGATAGGAATCAATTTTCATGTTTTGTGCATATGGGGCTTACTTTAAGTCGTATAAAGACTTTTTAAGGTGATAAACTTGGTCTTATTGACCTTTAACAATAAAACCTTATGGTTGTTCTATTTAGACTTTTTATTTCAGATCATCATTTAGTAATGTAGACTTCACATCAAGCTAAAATACTTCTAACTCTAATTGTGAATCCATAAACAGAACAACTCTAATAGTCTTCATATGAATAATTGGAATGAATGTTTTGCTAAAATTAGTTCTAATTTATTATGAATAGCCTTTTGCTATTAATTTAGCTCTATACTTTTGAAGCTTTCATCTTCATTGAATTTTGTTTTATATACCTATTTTAATATGACCAGATATGTTCTTTTAGGCACGTCCACAAGCTTTCTTATATTTTTCTTTTCAATGATGGTCATTTCATCATTTATTGCCTTTGTCTATACTCCTTCTTTCATAGTTTTATCAAAATACTATGATTCATGAGAGAAGAAGGTAACATTACTTAAATCATAAATATTAGTTAATGAATGCACATTTCTTAAAGGTGAGACAAAATCAAATATTGAGGCATCAATTTTAGGTTGATTTAGTAAAAGAGATCTTTTACTTGAGTTTTCTCTTGCAACTGACTTATTTTTAATTTCATGCTACTGAACATTAACATATTTAAGAAGAATATAGCCTTTAAGTATGAATTCTTCATCCTTTAAGTCCAACTTGCAAACTCATCAAACACAATATCTCCGGATATTTGCAATTTATTTATGTTTAGATTAAGAAGATGATAACCCTTAGATTTATCAATATAGTTGAAGAAAATAAAATTTTTTTCCTTCCATTTGAAACTTGTCTTTATTCTGAGAAGTATTTAAAGCATAGGCAAAGCAATCAAAAAATTTTAATTAACCTATCATTGATTTGAGAATCTAGGCTTCAAAGGAGGTTTCATTATGACTGCTTTATGCATAAATGATTAAGAATATGAATAGCTTTGGCTCATAAGAAATTAGGAAGTTTTTTACCTTGAAACATTCTTTTTGCCATTTCAACAATTGTTCTATTCTTGCACTCAGTCACTTCATTTTGTTGAGGTATGTTATGGGTAATTAGTTGAATCCAAATTCAATTTTTTCTTTATATTTTATGAATGGCTTGTGAATATATTCACTACCATGATCTAATCTAGGTGTCTTTAATTAATCTTCACTTTGTCTCTTTATACTAAAAACAAACTATGTAAAGTAGGAAAAGCATTTGAATTTTTCTTTAGAAAATACAAACACATCATTCTTGTATAATCATCAACAAAAAGGATACAATATCTTTTTCCACTACGAGACAAGATCCTTGATAAGCCCTAAATATTAGTTTATATAAGTTCTAATAGAGCATGTGCCTTGCATAACGATTTGAAAAATGAAAAGTGATCTATTTTATCATAAGTGAAACCTTCATAAACTTCGTCAAATTTTAAGAGACCAATTACCATATTCTTCCTTTTCAAAAGTTGTAACCCTTGATAGTTATGATGTCCATATTGCAAAGCATATAGTATAGATTTATTAACTTATTTACTCTTTTTAAAACTAAATTATGATTTTTCTTTAAGGAGAATGGTAAAATATTATTAAAGCAGTTTTACTTCTGCAACAATTTGATTATTTTTCTTATCAATGATAGTACATAAATCATCATCAAATATTAGTTTATAAGCCTTCCTTTGCATGTATCCAATGTTTAACAAATTTTTACAATATTGAGAGTATATAAAACAATATATATGATCTTCTTCCACCATATTTAAACTAGATCATAATGACAGTTTTTTCTTAAATATTTATGATTTTGCTATAACCAGTGTCAACTTAAGGAAAAAAACTTCATTAAGTTCTTAAAATCCTCGTCAATCTTCTATGATGTGTTTGCTACAACCAATTTAAACATATCAAACATCTCAATTTTGTTGTGTAATACTAACATAGGGGGAAAAACATCATTTTTCTTTAAAAAATTAGTTACTTCTTTGACATCTTCCTTTTTATCATTTTATTCTTAATATTAATAATTTTTTTGAGTGATTTGGGATTTTACACCGCTTAAATCTAAAGTAACATTATTTTGATTAGAGATTTGATTTTTTTTTAATTGATACAATCTTTACCATTTGAAAATCCTTTACAATGTTGACCTTTTCTAGATTATTAGCCCCTTTCTTCCATTGGTCTCCTTTTCTAAACTTCTTCTCTAATAATTTAATTTTAGGGTGAAACACTTGCTCCAAAGGATGCTTTTTAAGCTTGAGTATCTTATGTTAATGTGCTTCCAATGATCCTATTAACCCATATATAGAAACCTGGAAGAAGTCTATTGACTCTTTAATGGCTACAACTATATGATCATATTTTTATGGTATACTTCTTATAATCTTTTGGACTATTATATTTTCTTCAGTGGTATCTCCAAAAATTTTTATTTGATTAATAATTTTGAAGCTTATTAAGAAATAATCTTAAACCTTTTCAGATTCCTTCATATTTAGATTATTAAAATATCTTTAGAGCATTTGCAATTTAACCAAAATGGTTTCGTTTGATCCTTGGAACTCTTTCTTTAAAACATCCCATACCTTTTTTCCTTCTTCATTTTAAACAATTTAGGATGAATTGGCTTGCACACACCTTTTTGGATGATTTATAAGGCTAATGCATTTGTTTTTACGATCTATTTTTCCTCTACCTCTGACTATGACTCTGAACTTCCTTCTTAAGGTGGCTTTGGATAACCACTCTCCACAACATTCCATAATTTTTTGGCACAAATATTATCTCAATTTTGAAACTCCAGTAATCGTAATGTTCTCTGTTGTATATGGAAATTTGTTCTATAAAGATGGAGAATATTGATATATGCCATAAATTCTTTAAAAAGTTTTTATACCAAAACTTATTAGCATTAGTGAGAGTTGGTAGATAATTAGGATGAAAATAAATTGAGAAAAGTCTTTGCCAAAAAGCAGTGTTACTGCTACTATAGGATTTTGGTATTTCTAAAATTTATGTTTTACTTTCTTACAACCCTATAAGCACATCAAGCCTATTTATAACAACTAAATGAAATTAGTAGAGTACATTGAATACTAGAAAATGGGGATATAAAGAGATTTTCTAGGAAATAAAAAACTTTTTCTAAGAAATACAAAAGGTCAATTTGAGAACATAAAGAGTACTTCCTAGAAAATTACAAATTAGTTTACTCTTCCAATAAAATCAAGAGCAACAACACCCATTTTAGTAAAAGAAGTTATTTATGTTAAATGTATGCACTTCTTTATATTGGATTCTTACCAAAAAAAATTAAATTTCAATGAAATAAGAGTTATTATTACTAATTTATTGCCAAATTATTGATGGTTTCTATTATAATTTACAAAAAAGTATTTCATAATGTATTGGAATCATGTTTAAATTACTAATAAAGTTAACTTCATTTTAGTTTTGTCTTTATAATCCATATTCTTATATTAAAAACTTGGTAGTTTTTTATTAGTATTACTTGTTATTATAAATTCCATTGAAGGTATTTCAAGCGGACATGAGCCTTAGTTATTTAATAAGAATTGAAGTGGACATCACTTATGAAAGCTATGGATCCCAAAACAACAATCATAGATATTAAGTTCAATTAATATAGACAAAAAGAGCATAAAATATAAAGTTGTTTAGAAGGAGAAACATTTTGTGTGCCAGTATTTACTTTGCATTGTTACTAACAAGAATATACAACATGATCTACTCAACTATAAGTGGAAAGGTTGTTAAATTTAGATAACATAATTTTTTAAACAAACCTTTTTCATACTTTTAGATTATCTTATATATTTTTATTTAATAGTACAAGGACTGTAAGGATTTCGGCTGAAGATATATTTTACCCTTATATTTGCATTAAAATTTGAGTTAGATATTGACATTTGATAACATACAAAAACGAGTCTAATATTTTGAAAGAACTTAAAATTATCCTAAAATGTTTCGTAGATTTTGTTGACTTGGTAAAAAATAATTTTATTAAAAGGCTCATATTACTCATGTATGCGGCTGAAAGGATTCCTAAATCCCCAATTCTTCAATTTTCTTCTTGGTTTTTATGATTTCTCATATTTTTACCCAACATAAGATCAAAATTAATTGCAATTATGTCCTCTATTAGTATTGCAATTGTTTCCTTTTCAATTAATTCTTTTTTTGTCTATTACTATAAGCAGAGGAAACATACCTTTAATGCTTCTAGTTTCTGTCATTCACCCATGAGATGCATCTAACTTGGACAACATGGTTATGATTTTTGTCGCCAAAAAAACACTTTGAAGCAATTCTTTACTAACAGGGAGTGATTATGATAATAATAATGGTAGTGATATTGGTGAGTCTTATGTCATTGAAGCAGGAAATTTAGTCTTATCAGTCAAGATTCATCAAATTTTATATTTTAAAAAATGTTTCTTTAGTAAAATGTACAACTCTACAATTAATATAAGTAGCTAAACAAATAAAAGATTTTAAAAGGCTAAGTTAAAAGCTTTAGAATTTACCTAACAAGTACCGAAGTTTTAGATTAATCGAAAAACCCATTCTATCTTTAATTAAGTAATTTAACTAACCCATTTCCCACCTCAAAGGTTAATAAGTATTTTAGCCATAAAAGTCCCAAATTCACAGGTGACAAAACTATGGACACAAATTTAACTTGAAGCATAACAATTTGCATAAAACTAGAGCGCTTGATGATAAATAGACATAAAAACATCATTTCACAATAAAGAGCTAGTAATACATAGATTATTCATAACTTCAATAAATTATATTTTTCCTTTTGAGTGTAGGAAGATAAGTATATCGATGAGGTATAAGCTATAGAATTATAAGCTAAATTATTTCTTGTAAATTACTATAATAACCTAAATCTACATCTCAAGGGAAAAATGCATAACATGGAATGTGATAATATATGAAGATTTTTATAGAATCCTAATTATATTTTCTTATACTTTAATGATAGGGATAATAATAAATTATTATACATTATATTTATCTTTTTCTTATTATTAGGATATTTTTTATACTTTGTATCTTATCTTGTCATATCTTATCTCAATAACTTATATATGAAGACTATAAGCCTTTCATATTTTTCATCAATAAGAATTACACTTTATTTGCTATGCACATACTTATTCATGGAATCAAGAGAATATGCTTAAGATGTTTTATATGAAAGTATTTATAAACATCTAACAAAATCTTTTTCAACATATGTTACTAAAATACATTCATAATAACACTAGCAATCAATACCAGTAACATAAACATCATAAAACCAACAGCATATCAATAAATTTCATAGAAAACAACATTGCTTCAACTTTACGATTTAATTAAACCATTTTTCTAACCATATATTTGGATTTAACAAAGTACTTTGTATGGTGAAATTAAATCTACCCACCCTGATCACCTTTAACCTTATTGACTATGTCGATGGCACTCTTCCATCACCAACAAAGACATACGATATGAATCCTCCATCTTTACAATACATTGAATGGTAGAAATTTGATTGCCTCATTGTTAATTTTCATCACACATTTTGCTCTTAGCTACCACACTACTTATGATCTTTAGGTTACTGTGAGAGACTTTATGAAAATAATCAACCTCTCAACATTCTCTTCTCCTACAAAGGCTTCATACATTGAAGAAAGGTTCTAAGTCTATAAGGTTCTAACTCTATCACTAATTTTCTATCTATCATTTCTAACACTACTGATGAACTTGCAATCATCAGAGACAAAATCTCAGGAAAAAATTCTTTTCTTTTTCATAATAAACATTCTACCTACATAGTGCAAATCATGTATCATCACCATTGAATATCGAGATTCCACCACCTTGTTTTATGAGCTTATGAAAAAATCCTCATCCATGAGTATATTCTCCTTTTTGTCATTCATCTGTCTAATCCTTCTTCAAAACAATATTATGTCACTTCTTATTATGGTGTCAAATCTTCATATAGAAATGGTGTTAAAGGAAAAAAATTACAATTATAAGACTAACAATGGTGAAAGAAACTCTAAATTCTTTAGGAATTATCCTAATCACTAATGGGTCGTGTTTTTAAAAGATTAAGTTGCCAATTTATATGGTGAGTTCAATTTTCAATCCAATCCCACTATTTAACTCGTCTAATTATAATAAACTTCCTCACAGTGTTAAATTTATTATAAATATGGATATATATTATTGTACACTATTGATTTACATACTTAAGAGTCTTGAAATCATTAATTTTGGCTTCAAACTACCCCAATATCATCACCACAACTTTTTTTACCATGAATTTCTGGGCTAATCATTATAATTTAGAATTTAATTATATTAATATTACCAAATGATGACTTAATGCTCGTATAACTACTCATATAATACCTAGTTGTCAACTAATAAAATTGACTCCATATGAGGGTCTAGACCAAGTGAATGTCAATAATTGTAATACCTTTCCTATTTCCCTTACTAATAATTTAACACTTTTCCTATTTCCCTTACTAATAATTTAACACTTTCGATTTAATTGTCCCACATCTTAATGTAAACGCTTTAACGCTAGCAAATTTTATTACAAATAAGTCTTGCTTATTAAATTTAACCATTTTAGTTATATTGTGAAGGATAATTTCTATATGTTACATCCATAATGATCTCTACATAATCAAGATTACTCTAAATTTTGTTGCTAGCACATTCTATCTTGCTCTGCTTAATCTCTAACTTTAATGTCTTAGTCGACCTTGTTAATATACACTTTTTAATTAATATAACTTGTTATCCACTAAGTCAAATATCATATATTCTTATATATCATATCTTCAAGGAAAAATTACTCAACTTTCATTTTCATTTTTTCCTATGATCACTTGTACACTTGGCCACACTCATATTCCTTAAAACCCCTTTTTTTTTAACTATGTAACTTATTTTACCACCTATCATAACTCTTATAAACTTGATCCACTTTTTTCACTTAAGCTAAGAAAATTTTCCAATAGCGTCAAACTATACTTAATGAGTTCAATGCTCTTCATTGCAACCAAACTTAGTATCTTGTTCCTCTACTATCATATGTCAATATTATTAGTTATAGATAGACCTTTTTATGAAAAAAAACTCAATGATTCCTTTGAGTGCTATAAAGCTTATCTTATTGCCAAGAAATATCATCAGGCTCCTAATATTGATTACACTAACTTTATTAGTCCTATTTTCAAACCCACCACTATCTACGTTATTCTCAATCTTTCTCTTTTAATAATTGGCCTATTCATCATCTTATTGTTGATAATGTCTTTTTTATGGTAATCTTCAATAAACAATTTTTATGACTCATCTTTACAAATTCTCACCATTCTCATTATTCTTGTCCTCTTAGAACAGCTCTTTATAGTCTTAAACAGCTTCCTCATTGTCATTTTCATATTCAAGTTAACAAATTCATGAACTTAATTCTCACTTTGTTAAAATCTTACACTTCTCTTTTGTATTCACTCTACCCCATTTCATACAACTTTCTTTTTAGTCTATATGGATGATATCTTAGTTATATATTCATTACCCACCTTCATTACTTCTCTTATCCATGACCTTAACATGGTTTTCTCCATTAAAGACCTAGCTCCTGTTCACTATTTCTTGGCATTGAAATCATACCCATATCTAATGACCTTCTATTTAAACTCAATACAATAAAGACCTTTTTCATTGCATACGCTTTGATAACTCCAAATATGCTAACACACTCTTTACCCCACCTATCTCTTTCTTAAAACTATGACCATCTTCTTATTGATCTTACTAAATATAATAGTACTATTGACTCTCTTCAATATCTTTGCCTCACTCACTCTGAAATCCAATTTGCAATAAGCAAAGTATGTCAATTTTTATATTGGTCTACTGATATTCACTAGATTACGATTAAACAGATTTTACAATATCTTATATCTACACTCTCTTATGACATTCTCTTAACTAGAATCACAACACTTATCATACAAGTATCTTGTGACATTGACTAGGTTGGTTCCCCTAATGACTACTATTTTACCTCTAGCTATTACATTTTCTTGGTCTTAATTTGATTTTTTAGAGTATCAAGAAGAGTCCACTATTGCAAGTCTAATATTGAAGTCAGGTACAAGAGCATTGCTCCCGGCATTATTGAAATATGTTGGATCACCTCTCTTCCTAGTGAATAAGATTGTCTTATATTAAACCTATTCTATAATGTGATAATTTTAGTGTCACCTTTCTTGTTATATATCCAATTTCTCATACTCTTATGAAGTATATTATTATTGATATCCATTTTATTCAGAACTAGGTCAATAAAAAGGCTCTCATCATCAAACATATCTTTTCTTCTAATTAAATTACTACTATCATGACTAGAACTTTACAATTTTCTGCTTTTTTATTAAATATTGAGGCAAATTCACTATTACAAGAACTTGTGGACTTAGGAGGATTGATTTATAGAATCCTAATAATATTTTTATGTCTTAATGATAGGGATAATAGCACATTATTACTATAGTTAAGTTTTGTTTGTATTAATCTTATCATATGTTATTTTATTTTATCTTAACAACTTGTATATAAAGGTAAGTGCATGTCTTTTATATTTTGCATCATTGAGAATTACACTTTATTTACTACACATGTACTGTTTCATAAATCATATTCAGGCCAATAGCTTAACTCCATTCTCCGTGAGAACCCTTGGAGAATTCAGCTCTACTTCAAAAGCCACTTTAGGATACAATTTTCTAGCTTAAGAATAACAATTAGATAATGTTAATTGGGTTAAGGCACATTAAGGTTTTCTTTTATATGGTACATTTTTTAGTACTTCCTGGTTAGATATCGTGTTCCCTGAACAAAATTCCCAAAACGTTATCATATAGATGCAAATTTTTAGAACTTGAATTATTGCAAAAACTCGTTACTTTAGTGATTTTACCATTAATTTTCTTTATATTAATAAACATACATTAAAAAAAAGTTTGAGTAGATTATGTTAAAAGTCATGCGAAAAGATTTCTTATATTTATTTTTAAAAAACTTTATTTTAAAAAATTCGTAAATTAGTGATTCTTTTTTTGAGGAAATACAATTAAATTTGTTTTCTCTTTATATTAATAAACCAGAGAAACATTTGAGTAGATTATGCTAAAGGACGTATGAGAAGGTTCTTACATTTATTTTTAAAATGATTGTATTTTTAAAAAAATTATTACTTTATCTTTTTTAAATATCAGTAATTTTGTTTTCTCTTTATATTATTAACATACATAGAGAAAACACTTACTAAAGGACACATGAGAAGATTTCTTATATCTATTTTGAAAACGACCATATTTTACACAGCTGGTTGGTATAACAAGTTAGTTGATAATTCTCTGTGAAATGGGAAACTTCAGCCATCTCTAATCTAAATCAGAGTCGAGCAGTCATGTCATTCTTGCTCGTATGGTAGAATTGAAATTTCATTAATTAACAAAACGCTTACAAGCTGCAAGGGAAACAATGTTTTTCACTTTTCTGTCTCTAGAAGAGACGATTATTGCGCTACTTAAACAGATATCAGATTTAGTTTACGTAGCAAACTAACGTCGTCGACATCTTTTGCTTTATTTCCTTGATAATGAGAACTGCTGAAAAACATCAAGCAGAGGAAGTAGTCCTAGTTATTAAGCGAATGGCCAACCCCTGGGCTGTCACCTGTAGCAGTGGGCCTAAAGGCACTAACGTCATGGCCTAGTGGAGCCGGATAAGGATCGCCAGCTACTGGTGGAGCCGGTGACGGAGGTACTGCAGATGCTGGAGAAGAAGTGCTAGCTGCATGCACCTCCTCCGGGTTAGCAGTAACATACAAGTTAGTGTTGTGGTCAAGGAACATTTTTACGTGGGTCTTTCCACGTAACTCGTTATGTTTTGGGGGGTTGAAGTATGTATATATTCTCTTCGGTTTCAAGTGCCTTCCCTCAATGCACTCAAGTTCGTACAAAATGAACAGGAAGAGAACACATGTGAAGAACGACCTCATTTGTGCCATATAGCAAGGGAAAATGGGGCCAGAAAAAGGGTTTAGGAGAATTCTGTAAGAAATTTCAATGGAAGGCTAGTGTTTTGGGTTGCAAAAACAGTTTGCTTAACCTAGGTATTTATAGAGGGGAAAGACGCACTTGCATGTAAGCCTTAAAGCACTTCCCAAATAAAATAAAAACAGAAAGGACGAGCTTAGGCTTAGCTAGCAGTCTGGTACAACTTAAGAGACGTACGTTTACTTCAACCGCTCACTTGAATAATACGTACTTTATGTTAGTGTATTAAAATTTGTTCGAAGTGTGCATTCCACTTGGCAAATCCAGGTTTCTTCTAGTGCCGTTATTCTTTTACCTTTTTAGTAGAAAGAATCATCACGGAACAAGAATGATAGAGAAATATGTTTTCTCTATGTTAAGATAAATGTTATAATATCTTATTATTTAATTTTATAGATTATTTGATAATTGAAATTAGTTAGATTTATATGAGACTCTTTCAAGATAAGGTTTAAAATCCTAATCAAGATAGAATTTAATAAATAACCTGTAAGTGATCTAGAAGGAGGGTTGAATAGATCTCTAAAGCTTTTCGTAGAATTCTACAATAAAATCAGAAGTTAATTCACACAAAACCAATTTAA
>JANITX010169758.1:0-12895 GCA_027564395.1 Erythroxylum ulei
AGGTAGTTGGTAACCATAGCTAACCTATTATTAAACCAAAGAAAATATTTGAGTCGATGATCGCGGTCTATGCATAACAATTAGGAATTTCCTGGCTAAGTTGTCGTTATTTGAGTTAATCAATTTTATCTGAGTTCTTCGCTAGTTGAATCATATTTATTATTTTATTTAATTTTAATTGAGTTAATAATTTATTAGTGATTAGTTTATTTAGTAGTTTTAGCAGAAAACTCCAAAACCCCCTTTTTATTAATTTCATTCGTTCTTTGGCATTTGAATAGAATCAATTTATTCCATTCTTTGTGGATTGACCCCATTTACCACTGTGCGCAATTTACATTCGTTTGGTGTTTGGGAATTATTTTTGGTGGATTCGACACCCATCAAGTTTCTGTGAAAAGAATTTTTTTGGGGTTACAGAAAAGGAATACACAATTCAACCCCCCCTTCTTGTGCATTTGTATATCGTATAATAAGTTTTTTATTAACGTGTGATTCACTTCACATAAAACTTGCTATTTTGGATAACCGTGGAGGGCATAGAGGGCTAAGCTTCCTGACACCAATTTGGAGGTGATATCGATCCCAAAGAACATGGTTAAGCATATCTACAGTGTGTTTTCCGTTATTTCTCAATTTAGGGATTGATATGTTATTTGATGCTTATATATTTAGGTTTTCATGTATAAATGATTGTTATTCTCGTTCTCATTAGATTGTTTATGTTTGAACCCATTGCTAGAATTTTGAATGCAATACGTAATCATTGTGTTTGGATTCATTTGTTGTAACTAATGGTGTCAAATCATTAGGAATAACATAACTTGGTTAAATGAGTCGAGCTTATGTGGTTGTTGCCTTGATTAATATATTTTTCGAACCTGTAATGCGATTGTCCAATTAAATCTAGAGAACTTGTTCTAGGTTGTCCTATAGCTGGGTTTAATTAAAGAGTTTGTTTTAATTGAACACAACTTAAGAGAAAACTTAGGTTAATAGAGCTTGTTGTTAATCAATTAACAGTTGTTAGGAGAGGTATGTGAATAACAATTCAATGAAGTATGTTTAGCTATGTGTAGGATGAGATTGAACCGATGACTGGATCCCTAATGCATTCATCATTGTTAGTTATCTGTATGTCGAGATTGAATCGATGACCAGATCCCAAATGCATGTATCACTTTTCTTATTTCTTTTTTTTAATTTGCTTCGTTATTTTAGTTTTATTTATTTTCTTATTCGAAAACCAACAATCCTGTAACCTAAATACCAATTGTTTTCATTTCAAAAACTTTACATATACTCTCTGTGGGATCGACCTAAATTCATCAATAGCTATAATTTTAGGTTTAGTTATTTTGTGTAGTGTTACAACGCGTTACCAAAAAATTGGCGCCATTGCTGGGGAGTGTGGGGTTTTAATTTTTGTTCTTGATTTTGATTAGTGCTATGTATATATTTTTTATACATTTATTTCTTGATCTTTTAATATTTGTTTGTACTTGTTTATAAAAAGAAGGAAGAAAGGAAAATACAGACACTACAAAGGGAGTATGTCATTGCAAGAGTATTTCAATTTTGACTATAGCCTATATTCCTAATCCTATAATCAAGCTTGGAGTTATCAACTGACCTTAGCTTATTGATGGGATAGTCAGTAAGACTACTACCTAGATGAGTTGCAGGATGCACAAAAATTCCTGTATAGACCAGAAGCTTCTTATACCAATTTAGTCATAACTTTAGAAGAGTTAGTTAATTCTTTTACTACTAATACTCAACATTTCTTATATAATGTAAGGCAATTTTCACAAGATACAAGGTTTAGCATTCAAAATTTGGAGAGCCAGCAAAACTCAGGTATATCTCTAGAAGACTTGGTCAAGACTTTTACTACTAACAATATTCAAATTTAACAGCTTGTGCAATTTTAGTAGGATTTAAAATGGTTCCAGTAAGATAAATGTTTTGATTCCTGAACTTTGTAAGTTAGATGGATCTGATGACACCGCCTGGAACTATAATATGAAGTGAAGTAGCCATCTGAGCCTGAGGTTTACTCAAAGGACGTTAGTGCGTAGACCTTACAAAGTGTAAAGGAGCTTGAGAATCTTGAGAGGACTACTCAAGGAACTGCTTGTGAAGAAGTGGTGAAGGAGCTCGAAGTAGACAAGGATATATCATCTAGCTTAAAGGTGAGTACTGAGTCCATAATTATTGTCAAGACTAACCCTTCACCTTTACCTATTAGGTTGGAGAAATTGGATAAGGAAGAAAAGGGTGAAGAGATATGAGAAATATTTCAAAAGTGTGGGGACTCAGTAGAGATTTGGATTCTAAAGACAAGGAAGATGTTGAATGTGAAAGGTGATCAACTGAGGCCTTATCCTAAAATTCCTTAAGTGGAGGAAGCGTATGTGACACCTAAAGATTTTAACTTTGTCTCGTGAGGAGGGAAACAAGGAGTCGAGCCAGCAACAAAGAACAAAGGCACTGCTTTAAAGGCAACCTAAAAGAAGTTTATTTCTTTTCCTTTACATTTTTGCATTTGTTTTTTATATGCATGTGTGTTTTTAATTTTGTTTGTTCTTATATGTTTTCAAGTTTTAAAATAAAAAGAGAAAGAATCATACAAACAAACAAACAAACAATTTATCTTTTTTTGTTGCTTTTAGTACTATATAGACATAATTACAAAGTAAATTAACTAGAAAAATCCATAACAACTTGAGCATGTACTTTTACTCTTGTAATTGGTCAATATGCTTTATCTTTAGAAAAGTAGTGATTAGTGGTAGATACAAGCCAGTGATATTTTGATTCTTTATAGACTGAAATGTCCATATCAGTCTCATTGTCTTTTCTTTATTTATGACGTTCATGACATGTACATCCTGACTTTGCTTAGATTTTATATTCAAGTTCACAATTTTATCACATTCATTAATATGGAAATGATATAGGCATTCTTTGTTTTACAAGTTACATTAGCCAAATAGCCTACCTATTGATATGATCCCTTTGCTAAACTCTCTTGAGCTTTATTTGCCTTTTTTTTAATGTAACCACATTGCATGCTTTAAACATAAACAAATGTCCTACCCAAGACTTAAAGTTAGTAAAAACCTTAAAGTTAGTGGAACACTTTTTTTAATTTTTGATGATTGTGGATGTACAAAAGTATAAGTGTGGAGGTGTGCTTGTGTGTGGGTTGGTTACAATTGTTAGGATGCCATTTTATGTCTTATTAATGAAATTCCCATGTTGATATAACTTTGTTCAATTTTTATCAAAAAAAAGAAAAGAAAAAGAAAAAAAGAGAAAAGAAATAGAACAAGAAAAAATATTTAAATAAAATTATCTAGGAGGAAATGCAATTATTTTGAAAATTTATTCATGATTAGTTTCTCCTCCTAAAGTTGTATGAAATGGGTGATATGAGTATGATGCATATGAGGTATATGTTGCTTTAAAGGGTCACTCCTTATAGTTTTAATGTATTGCTATCGTCAATTTTATGAGTGATCCCTTCTAATTAATTATGCTTCACGACGTTTATGGTGTGAGAGCTTGAATTTGAGCTATGAAACATAGTTTTTGCATTCATCATAGTTGATGGTGCCTAGTTTTGGATGAATGTTAGTTTTTGTGCTTGATATTGCATTGAGTGTTACTTTTCTTCACTAGCTTTGATTTCTTTTGTATTATACTATCCAAATATATCTCGCCTTACCCTTTCCCAAATTATAACCTTGAAAAGTTCTTTGATTCATGATTATGCATATGAATCCTAGTAGTGGAGAAATGAAATGATATGCAAGGTTCTGGAATGTCATGATCATAAATGGTATTTGAGTGTACCCATGAATTTATCATATTTAAACACATTTTTTCAAGTCTACCTCTAGATTACTTAGTTTTTAAGGTGATGAATGCTAATTGATCATGAGTAAAAGCATTGAATGTTAAGTTCTTGTCATGGTTTTCAAAGGTATTCATCTTTTCTTATGATTATTTATTCTTAGTAAATATGAAAATTATGAAAGTGCTTGAGTTATGACTTTGATTTTGATGATTTGCCCAAGGACGATTAAAAGCTATGTGTAGGGGAACTTAATATATGCTTAATTATTGATACATTTAATCCATGACACTTAGTGATTAAATGCTTAAGAAATTCACTTTAGTTCATATTTGATTTTAGGTACAATTTGGAAGCATAATAGCTAAAGTGAGTTGAAAGCACACTCTTTGAGCCATCTTCTTAAGATTCGTACTCAACTGTCTTCATAGAACAAGAAGAGAAGGATTAAAGCAAGAGGAGATAAGAAAATCTCAAAAAGAATTAAGAGCGCAAGACTCATGACTTTGACGAATAAGTCATGGGTATGACAACTTGAGTCACGTCTATGACATAAAGGCTCACAACCGTGAGCTTCAGTGAAGCCATTCACAACTGACCACCATGCTCACGCCTATGAATTTCATGTCTTGGCACCCGAAAACCTAGTTTTTAGTATAAATACAATACATTGATAGCAAAAAAGGGTATTAATGATTTTTGAAGTTTTTGGGACAGAGAGTTTGCTGTTTTAGAGACCCATGGAGGCCACAAAGGGCTAAGCTTCCTGAAACCAGTTCAGAGGTGGTTTTCATATATGAATGATCGTTATTCTCATTTCGTTAGATTGTTTGTGTATGAACCCATTGATAGAATGTCGAATACAATACGTAATCGTTGTATTTGGATTCATTTATGGCAACTAATGGTGTCGAATCATTAAGGATAATGTAAATTTAGTTAAATGACCTGAGCTTATGTAGTTGTTGCCTTTATTAATTTGTTTTCATAACCCATAATGCGAATGTCTGATTAAATCTGAAGAGTTTGCTCTAGGTTGTCTAATAGCTAGGTTTAATTAAAGAGCTTGCTTTAATTAAACACGATCTAAGGGAAAACTAAGATTAACAAAGCTTATTGTTAATTTACACTTAATATTTTCTAAGAGAGGTATAAGAATAACAATTCAATGAAGTATGTTAAGAAGTGTGTAGGGCGAGATTAAATCGATGACCATAACCCTATTGCATTCATCATTTTTCTTATTTTTGATTGTTTTCTTTAATTTACTCCGTTAGTTTAGTTTTATTTTATTTTCTTATTCGAAAAACAACAAAACCCCTATAACCTAAACACTGATTCTTTTCATTTCAAAAGCTTTACACACACTCTCTGTGGGGATCGACCTAGACTCATCACTAGCTATAGTTTTAGGTTTAATTATTTTGTGTTGTGTACTACCACACTCTAATGCACATATGTTTTATTTAAGACATAATTAATTAGAGTGAGCCTAGTTATAAATGATATGAACTTGTTTTGGGAAGCATTAATCCTTGCCTTGTATGTTTCAATCAAAGGAAGGCAGTCTCCAAATTTTATTTTAGTTGTAGAAATGGGAATGCAAGATATTTGAAAGGTAGGTAATGAATTTTCTATCCATCGCTTCTACTCAATTCACATTATTCCTTACATCAAAAGATACAACATGTTACTTTTGTTTATAATGACTTTCAAGCTAGAGTAAGCTAAGAATAACTCCAAGATTTCCAAAATTATCTCAATAAGTTGTGAATCAGCACCATATAACAACATAAGGTCATCAAAAAAGATCAAATTAGTGATTCTCAATTCTCTACATTTATAATGGTATTGAAATATTCCATTGTAAGAAATCAGTTTATTGAGCATCCTGGAAAGAGTTTCCATAACTAGTGTGAATAAGTAAAGGGAAAGAGGATCCTTTTACCTTTTTCCTTCAGATTTTTTGAAAGCAGGGTTGGAGCTCCATTAATAATAATGCTAAAAGAGGTCATAGTGATGCACACCATTATCCATTCCTTAAATTTCTCAGGAAATCCAAGATCTAGTAAATAGGATTGCATAAAACTCTATTAGATGGTATAGAACATTTTGAAGAAATCTATTCGGAAGGATCAGCATCTAATGGCTTTGCCTAATGTATAATTTTTCGTTAAATCCTAAATAAGCAATATGATGTCACTTATAGATCTTCTAGTGATGAACACTCCTTGAATAAGATCAATCCAAAAAGAATTACTTTAATTTCCTATTGCATAATGGGTGACACCAAAGAATCCTTTAACTCCTTACTGATTCAATTTTCAAGGAATCTACTGAAGTTGAATTACTTAGAGGTAATGTTGCTATCTGATACCATTAAATTAGCGAAGAATTCCAATGTAATTTCCTATAACATCTCCTTATTGGTATGTGGAATCCCATTCTTATCTACTAGCTCATTTATATTGTTCCTATTTCTTCTAGCTAGGATTAAAGAGTGAAAGAACTTGGATTAAAGGACCCTATTTCTTTAGGAAAGAAGGAGTGAATGGATTAGACACAGGGTCCTTCATTTCTATTTTAAAATAACATTGTACATAAATAGAGCCTCCTGGTACTCCTTTATTCTCTGATTCTCCTAAATTCTCATGGCAATATTGTGAGCATATTTATAGCAATTATGTTGTGTAAGCTTCAATTTATTATTAGCTTCAGACATCCCTTTGTACCGTTCTTTAACAAACTCCTTGATAGTAGCCTTAATAATTTTAGGTTCCTTCATGATCTTAAAAGCTTTAAATCCTATCACTACTACTCTCTATTTAGTGAGAACTAATTCCTAAAATCCTAGTTTTAGTGCTAAGCAATTGATAAACCTAAAAGATGCTCTGAATATTTTATAGGGGAAAGAGCAGAAAATCTCTATCCAAGAATGATCAGAGAAACTGTTGTCACCAAAATGGGCATAATAAAGTGGGAAATCTTGGAGCCAAATTTGATTCACCAACACTCTTTATAACTTAATTTTGATTAGTAGCTCCCTTTACTGCTTGTTAGTCCAGGTGAATATCTTGCCATTGAAACTTAGATTCACCAGGCCTACATCCTTTACCAAATCAGGTAGCTCCTTATAAGTTCTAACCTGATGGATTTTACCTCTTTCTACTTCTATGGGAGATAAAATGCAATTAAAATCCTTAGATATCACCTAAGTTTCTGCTATCCTATCGTATATGGCTTTAACATCTTCCTAGAGTTTGGCCTTTTGAAATTTTTTTTAGGGGCATAGATTATAGACATCTCAAAATTGGTCTGCGCTCTATAAAGCTAGCATTTGAGAAGCAATATTTGATATAATTACTAGGTTACTTGAATTATGATTTTGTTCACATTGTATGCCCATATAATCCTTCCATTATAATGGAAAGCATGGTTAAAGAGGATTTTCCAATTTGCACCCAAAAAACTGAGACAATTTTGCATTTAAGGTTGCTTTAGTTTAGTCTCTAGAAGCCCTAAACATTGAGACTTCTTCTCCCAAATGACCTCTATCATATCTTGCCTTTTAAGAGGGTCGTTAAGCCCTCTAACATTCAAAACGAGTATTGTCATGTTTATTAGGGGATCAATCCCCTTTCTGCTTAGATTTCCCTTTTCTTCTTGCTAATTTTCTCTTAAAACAACTAGTGAATTCTTTTTCAACTTCCTTTTCCATGGTTTTCCTTCTCTGATCAGCAATCTATTCTATTGTCACTGGATTCATCAATATCATTAGTTAAGATTTGTGCACTAGTATAGTATTCTTTGAAACCTCCTCTATTTCTTCTTGTGAATTAGCCTCATTCACTTCATTTGCCTTTGTTGTATCTTATTCCTTATTAGTGTGATTATTGTCTATAGGTTCTTGTCCTAATAGTTCTTTACATCTACCAAATTTGAATTTCTTTTAGTAGCCATCCATTTTTTACTGAGATTTCTTGGCTTCCATAGATAACATACAAGAATATCCATTTTTACTAGATCTCATACCTTTCCTAGCTTCATTACAAGAATGATATTAAGTAAGTCAACATTTTTCTTAATCTCCACACACATCTTAGCTTAGAATATCCTTTCCATGCTTACTGTTTATCAATAATTCCCCTGTCACAATCCTTACCTTGCTTCCATTTCTTGTTGAACATGGGTGGCCTCCAATATGCCAAGGTTCTTTCTCTAGTATATCAGTTAAGAATGTTTCATAGATGAATTTAAATAGAAATGAACCATCTTCCATAAGCATTATCTTCTCAAGCCCCTTTTTGCTTCGTCTTACTATTGCCTAGGATTTAATAATGGGAAAAGCTAGTCTTTTGCAACAAAAAAAGCCTACCAAAGCTGAGGACAACATTATTGCACCAATTTTGAGTAATTTGATAAGTGAAGTGAGAAAACTATCCACCATTACATCCTAAAAATGTTTTAGTTTCCCTTTATGTTGTCGAATATCAAATCTATTTTTGCAAGCAACAATAGGTTGTTTTGTTGAAGATTCACCTGGTTTCACCACTTTAGCCTTTGAAGTTAAGGATGCTTCAACTGTAACGACTTCTTGGACCTCTTGATGTAACTCTATGAATTCTTCTTGGGCGAGGTTTTCCACAATGCTGAAATCCTTAATGTGAAGCAAGGCCTTTGAGTGGTCTTCTATGATGGTAAGACCCAGCAAGTCTCTCACCAAAAATGCCTCCCAAAATAATAGGAAACCAAAATTGTTGGTTAACTTTTCAAAAATGGAAAATTTCAAAGGTAAAAGGGTAGTTTAAAAAGAAGGCAGGGAAAAAATGTCAAGAGAGAAGATTAGATTAATCAAAGTGGACTTTTCAAAAGCTTTTGATGCTGTCAAATAGAATTTAACCTTTGCTGCCTTGAATGGTTTGGTTTCCTTGCCAATTTATCTCTTAGATTACTTCTTGTATTTTAAATTCTTTTAGCACTCTTATAAATGGTAATTTCAAGGGTACTAATGGGATAAGGCAAGGGGATCCTCTTTCCCCATACATTTTTTATATTTCATTGGAGATCCTTACTAGGCTCATTAAGAAGAATACTCTAAGGAACCTTAGTTTTGTGTTTCATCACAAATGCAAGGTGTTAAAGCTCACTTGCTTAAGCTTTGCAAATGACTTGATTATTTTATATAGTGTTGATCAAAATTCTATATCTATATTATAAAATTCTCTTAACAAGTTCCACAAAATTTTAAGTGTGAGTGTCAATCAACACAAAATCATGATTTACTTCTCCTCTGATGTGAAGTCCTCTTCTAGGTTAAGGTTGTTAAATGGTTTGAATACTCAATGCCTACATTTTAAATACCTTGGACTCCCCATTTCCTCTTAAGCAGATAATATATCAGGATTGTCTCCTTCTTCTAGAAAGCTATAAAAAAGGAATTAAAGCCTTACGGAATAATTCTTTTTCTTATGCAGGGATGTTCCAACTTATTTCTTTTGTATTTGGGAGCCTATACACTTACTAGAGCTCCTATCTGTTTCTTCCAAAGAAGATCAATAAAGAGTTGGAAAAATACGTTAAGAACTTTCGATATACTGGAAGTGCTGATAACTTTAAAGGTACAAAAATTAAGTGGGAATAGCTTTGCTGGGGAAAACAGGAAGTTATTTTGAGGTTTATTTCTATATAGATGAGTCAACCAATTCTAGTTGCAAAAATAATATAGAGGTTATTTACTGATAAGGAGGCTCTTTGGTCTAAATGGACTAATGAATATTATCTTAAGAATAGTTTCTGGAAAATTGAAGAGAAGAAAGAGCACTTTTGGTACTTCATTCAAATGTTAAGGAAAAGGCAGTTAATCTATGCTCTAATCAAAACTTATATTGAAAATGGATAGACCTCTAGGTTTTTGTTTGATAATTTGTCAAAGCAAAGTCCCTTATTCTTAGGAAGGATTTATCCCCTCTAATTGCAAGAATTCCTATTCAAGCTCCAGTTATGGAAATTATGTAATAAGATACTTAGTCTTTTAGCTTCAAAGGCAGTGATAGAATTCGAGTGTATCTTCTAGATTACTCCCCTAATCTATCATGGTATGACGGATGTCATTGGCTACCTAATAAAAGTAAAGAATTCACTTACCATTCTTGTCTCAAAGCCATTAGACCTTAGTAACCTTTAATTTAGTACTTTAACATAGTTTGGAAGTGTGCTTTAATGCCTAAAGTCTCATTTATTACTTAACTAGCAATAAGGCACATAATAAAAACCAAAGATAGGTTGATTGGTTCAAATGATCAGATCCATTTGTTATATAATCTTAGGCCTAAAACTATAAACCATCTATTTTTCTAAACATTATCAACAACACCTAGTAAGAGTCATACTAAAACGTGGTGTTTGGGGAGGTCCAGTACTACACAACTTTAACCCTACCTGATAGAGAAGCTATTTCCAATAGACTCACATGCAATGAAAAATAATAAAAATACAAAATATAAATAAATACAAATATACAATACATAATATCATATATATAGTCTATGGCAAAGATTAAAAAATAGATAAAATAATTAAATTAATACAAAAACTAGAAAAAGACAAGTACAATAATAAATCAAACCAACCATTTCAAGAAAGTAATTAGGCTAAGTAAGAAATTATATAGGCTAAATAACTAGGAGGTAAGTTTCATAAAAAAAGTATATGTTAACTATAAAAACAAAAAACTTGAAGGAAATTTTCGAAAAAAACCTAAAAGAACAAAAATGAGAGATTCTTTATTCATATCTTAGTACATCAAAGTTTTCTATTACGCCCTACATCCTTATTAAGTTCCATCAAAGTCATATCATTCTTGATCACTCTCAATTCGTGTTAGGCCTACCACTTTTCCTTTTACAGTATCTAAGTACTATTTTCTCGCATCTTCTCATTAGAGCATCAGGATGTCTCCTTTTAATATGTCCAAACCATTTAAGTCTTGTCTCTCACAATTTTTCATTAATACTAACCACCTTTAATTTGTCTCTTTCCATTATATTCTTGATTTTATCTCTTTTAGTAAGGTTATACATATAACGAAGCATCTTCATCTCTACACCATTAGCTTATGACTATGCACCTACTTGATAGGTCAACACTCTGCCCCATATAGCATGGTTGGCCTAATCATTAGGTGATAGAATTTACCTTTGAACTTGAGTGGTTATCACATAAAACTCTTGATGCACTTCTCCATTTAAACCACCATGATTTGATACCATGGACTATATCTTTATTAATCTCGCCATTACTTTTGCTGATAGACCCTTGGTACTTAAAACACTCTTTTTATGGTATAACTTTACCTCCATATTGTTAGCCACCCTATGGCCCCAAAAGTTACATTGTAAGTACTTAATCTTAGTCCTACTCAACTTAAATCCATTCGACTCTAACGTATCCCTCCAACATTTTAGCTTGACATTGAAACTATTTTTTGTCTTATCCACTAACACAATGTCATTAGTAGATAACATACACCAAGGAACATTCCCTTGAATATTCTTGGCGAGCTTATCCATCACTATTACAAACAAAAAAAAGGTTCAATGAGGAGCCTTAGTGTAGCCCAATGCTAATAGAAAGATTTTCTATATCTCTTGCTATCATTTTTACTAGTCTTTACAACTTCATACATATCCCTAATCACATGTATATAGGTCATAGGAACTCTTTTAACCTCTAAACACCTCTATATGATTTTCCTAAATATCCTAGCTTATCCCTTCTATAAATTAATAAAAACCCTATGCAAATTACTCCATCTTTCCTTGTAATATTCCATAATCTTCTACGGAGATGTAAAGCTTCTATCGTGGACCTTCCTGGATTGAAGTCAAACTAGTTCCATAACATAGGAGCAACCTTTCTCACTCTATTCTTAGTTACCTTCTCCCACAACTTTATGGTGTGACTAAGTAGTTTGATTCCCCTATATCTTTTACAATTTTGGATGTCCCCTTTATACTTATAAAGAGGAGTTAACAAACTAAGTCTCTACTCATCTAGCATTTTGGCAAACTTAAGGATCATATTAAAAACTTGACCAACTACGGAAGCCTATATAGGCCTAAGCTCTGCCATACCTCTATGGGAATCTCATATAGCCTTACCACCTTTCCAATCTTCATCTTCCTCAAAGTTCTTTTAATTTCTTCCCTTATAATATGCTTGCAATAAGCCAAGTTACAATTAACTTGATCTATGTCTCTGATTTTTAGCTCCCTAGCTTTCGCAAACTTAAAAATTTCCTTTTCTCCTTCAATACAAAATCTCGTAGGCTCTGCTTTTAGCCGTTAGGATTGTCTTCTTCACCTCTTTCTTTGCCAATTTGTAAGTTTCTTTATTAATTACTCTCTCTACGTCTATTGTACCATTCAATAGAGCTTTATAGGCACCTTGATCTTAACCTTTGCTTATGCATCTTCATTCTACTACTAAGACTCCATCTTACTACCCTTTGGTCCTTTAATCTCTTTAGTTGAATTCCTTAAGAGATTTTCTACTTTCTCCCACATCTGGTTAGCATCTCCTTCTAATTTCCATTCATCTTCATACATTACTCTATCATTAAGTTGTTTAACTATGTACTCTTTCAAATTCCATCATCTAACTCTGGTACACCTCCTAGGACTTCTCTTCTTCCTCTATCCCTTAGTTATAAGATATAAGGCTAACATTTTATGTTGACTTGACAAGCAAGATTTTGGTATCACCTTGCAGCTCTTGCACCTAGTTTGATTGGTTCATTACGAGGAAGTAGTCAATTTTAGTTTTGATGAATTTGCTCTTAAAAGTCACTAAGTGTTACTCTTTTTTCTTAAAAAAGAATTAGTTATCATTAATCCGAATGCTGTTAGAGAAGTGCTCTAAAGGAAATCAACTTTAGCACTTATTGTACAAATCATTTTATGATTAATAAAGGAATTTTACATTATTTTGATGTTCATACATTTATGGGTTTGATGTTGATCTTAAATTGATTTA
>JANITX010169781.1:0-12893 GCA_027564395.1 Erythroxylum ulei
CCCGGGTTCAACCTTGGGGGTCGGGACTCGGGCCCAACGGTCTTCGTTTTCGACTCCGTGTGGATAGTTGGGCTCCGGGAACGGGGTCCAGCACTGTACGACTGGGCTCCGAGAACGGGGTCCAGCATAAACAATCTCACAAAATGACATTTTCTCTTGTCAAAGAAATTCCCACAATTTTGGATACCTTTCCATGATTTTGGAAAAGCAAAGCAAACTTTTTTCCTTCCAAACACTTCCATGATTACGAGTTTAGTGAACAGAAAGTTCACTATCCACTTCCTTCAATTTTTCTTTTTTCAGCTTTGATATCTTCATACCAAAATCACAATAACTCATTATCAAAACATATTCTAGCTAAAATATTTCACAGGAACCTTAATAAGACATCACTAAACATTTTTTATGTTTTATACTTTGACTAATTTGAGCTCTAAAGTCCTTAAAATCTGGAAATAATACAAGGTTCCTGAATAAGGCCTGTCACAGGCAGTATTAGGAAAACATGCATAACTCAAGCTATATTCACTATTTTATCACACCACTTTCACAGAGATCAATATAAGACCTATATCTACAACTTTTATTCTATAAGTTTCTTCAAATTCATGCTCTAAAGATATGAACAATAGGTCAAAAAATAATGAAATTGAACCCAAAATTTTGACTGACAACTCTAATTTTCCAGATTCAAGAACACTTCAATAACACCTATCTTGAGCATCAATTCACCATCGTTCATGCTTCAAAACTCAACCTACAATGATTCCACACAATAGCCTAAAGCCCACGGTTTCACACATCAAAAACAAAGCATAATCATTCATCAAATTTCCAGCACAAATCAACATCAATCCTACATGCATCTCATCTTAATTCACTGATAATCAATCTTTATGAATGATATAATCACAAATAACACAACAAAGTAATCAAATACTTACTTCTTTCACTCAGGGTTTCCTCAATTAATAAGCTATGCAAGGCCTCCTCAAACTTCCAACTTACACCAAGAGCAAGATAAGATGGAAGGATTTCAATTGTAAGATAAGGGCTACAGAAATTTGGCAAAAATCCAAGGGTTTTGGAGATCGCATGAAGGTGTCGTAGGTGAGAAAAAGAGAAAAAGAAAACACAAGGCTAAAGCATGAAAGAAAGCATCTTTCAAGGGTGAAAGACATGGAGAACAAATGAGTGATGGAGGGGTAGGACACTTGTCATGCCAAGTGTCAAACAAAGGGTTATGCTAAGTGTTTTTGTCTTATTCGACCATTTGTCTCTACATTACTAGTCCATTTGTCACTTAATAACTAGTCCTCTTATCATTCATACACTAAACCACTTGTTACCCAATTAATCCTACATTTGTCTCCCATTTATTCATTCCATTTATTACTCTCTCACTAGTGCCACGTGTCACACTCTTATTGGCTTAGATAACCTAAATTCCCATGTATTGATTTTGTCTTTTATTCAACATTTTTCCTGCACTAGATGCACATAATACTTCATCAATTACTCAGTAATAACAATAAACTCCAATTTACTAGTTGTAATATACCAAACCAAAATTCAAGACACAAATAATCCTCGATCACATCGAAAATCATTTATACCCAAAATAGGCCAATTAAGCACATTTACTATCTTTACATTGTTTCTAAATCATGATTCATGTATGTATGTGTATATGATGCATGTAAATGAAAGTGTATATGATGCATGTAAATGAAATGCATTTCGTATGTTTTCACATAATACGACTCATGTGACTAGTCTAACCCCTTAGGTATAAGAACGGGGTTATTACATTACAGATGTGCTGCCTACATTTATGATCCCTTATGTGAGTATAGGAAATTAGGTCTTAGGGGAAATAAATGTTTTTTTAAAGATAATATTAACATTCCAAAGGGTATTATATTCATAGGTGAATTAAGTAATAAAAGAGTAACTGAATTTGAATCATAGGATATCACATTCTTAGATGATAGGTTTTTAAAGTAAGCAAATATAGGACAAAACTTATCTTTGTATTTGATATCAAATCAGACTATTCTAGTAAGTAAAGATCATGTAGATGAAGTGCATCTTAGTTAGAGTAATTGAAGAAATGATGAATTAGTTTATGGTATATGGATATTGTAATCCAGTGTGAGTCTTTTTTTTAAAAAAAAGTAATTGAGGAAGTTCATTAACCGAAACTCTAATTTTATAAATACACTATGATTAGGCTTTCCCTTGAGCTATAACTCACATTAGATGACTGGTTTAAGCCTCATTATAGCTATATGCTACTACTCATAAGGAAAGTTTAGAATTTAGATCAAGAGATGGATATTAAGCAATTCTATATGCTAATACAACTAATCGGAGCTTCAACAAAAGTTTGGTTAGACTAGTATTGATATCCATCCTAGTATCCCCAAACATTTTGCCTTTCATTTCTCACCAAATATGATACAGAAACATCCCAAGACTAATCCTAAAGAGTTTCTTATCCCCTTTGTACTCCATAATAAGTTCAGAGGCCCATTCAATTATTCTTACACATTACCTGTTGGACATTGCATATTGAAGAGCCTAATAAGGGTATTCCATAATGCTTGGGAAAAAATTACTTTAAAAGAAAAAGTGTCCATGGTTCTCTTAGGTATCTTCATATAGCACACAATCTAAATTATTAATTGAAAACTTGATCCTATCTCTAGGGGTAAGTCTCTGAGAAATTGCTAACCAGAATAAGAATGAGCGTAAAGGAGTGAGATGAGACTCCTATACCAACTTGAAGTAACTCATTTGTATAGTTGAAGCCATCAATAATTTCTTATAAGAACCATTGGAAATTTTCAAATTATTATCTTAAGTCTATTTAATATAGTAAGGAGTAGTTAGGTCAGGAAGGTAATAGGCATAAGTCAAATTATCTCCTAAAAACCTTGCATAGAATGAAAAGCCTAATGTTAGGGGCCATTCATCAGGATATCTCCAACCTTCATGCTAATAAGGACAATAACTTTAAGGGAACTAAAGTTTATAAGCTTGTACAAGGCCTAAGAGAATGCCAATTGTCAAACCAAAAATATGTTACTTCTTCATCGCCTATTTTATGCTTTATATGAAGTTGTATGAAGCTCCTTATGTGCAACATTTTTTGAAACGTATAAGAGTGCGTTGGTTTTACCTTGATAGTCTACATGCTATTTTTTTCTTAAATGGTATATATGGATCCATTTATCCACAAGTTCTACTTCTTAGAACAAATTTATTATAATCTTTTAGCAATAAGTACTTTAGCCATGCTTTTGATAAAGGTTAAGCCAAGGTCTCCATTATGTTTTTCTAGACATAAAGTGTTGCACTTAATGCTTAGAATTCTTGTATAGTTGTTAATCCCTATATAAATGAAGTCTCTTATTTACTTGTCAATTATCTTCATCACTACTTTTGGTAAAGCTAAATGGCAAACCAATAAACATAAAGATTGTTACGTATATATACTGCTATTTGTAATCTCTCGCAATAAGATAAAAGCATGTTACACTAAGATTATAATCTTCTTTCAATATAATTGATAATTGGGGTGTAATCTGCAGCATTGATTCTTCTAGTAGAGATAGGGACCCCTAGTTATTTGAAGGAAGCTGCTCAAGCTTCGATCCTAGTGAAGAAGGAATCATATTAGCATTAAAATATTTTTAAGAAGAAAAACAAATAAAGCTTTTCCTTGGGTTGAATCTTAAACTCGATACCTCTTCAAAAGGTCTCTAGGGAGCAATAATGCATGTAAAGAGATATGTTGCTTAAAATCTTCAATTGTGATTACAATGTTAGTGGATTAATTCGAAGATGACGTTTTGACATTAAATTAGAAACCTTTATGGTAGTTCAACAAGAATATAATAAGTTAGAAATGTGAAAAGCCTCTATCTAGTTTTGCTAAGGATGAACAATTAAAGCATTAAAAGAAGAATTATCTTTAATGAGATAAAACCAAGTTTTAGACTGTTTTGATCTTCCTAAAGGACGTAAACCCATCTATAGCAAATGGATTCTCAAAATTAAGTGAAAGATATGCATATATAGTTGCAAAATGAAACATACAATGGGAAATAATTGATTATGAGAGTATATTATTGCCTATTGAGAGGATTAAATCAATTCAACTTATTTTATCTTTGGGGGGTGGAATGTATCTTAAATCATTTTAAATATATGTGAAGACTATATTCTTAAATGGAGAACTAAATGAATACATATATATAGAACAACTAATATGTTTCTTTTAATAGGGTCAAGGTCATAAAGTGTTTAGATTGTTAATGTTAATCTATGGTCTAGTCTAGTGTTGGAGGTAGTGATATATTAATTTTCATACTGTAGTTATATCATATAATTTTAGTATGATGAAAAAGGCGTTAGGTATATGTTGAAAATTCTAATAATAAATTTGTAATTTTATCATTATATGTGGGATGATATTTTGATAACTAACAATAATGATCAGTCCATCAAGCAAATGAATAAGTAAATAAATTGGTTATCAACCATATCTAAGATAAAGAATATTAGTGACACTATATCCACTTTTGAACTTAAGATCACCAAATATTGTTCAAGAATTTTGTTTTCACTTTTACAAGCTACATATATATCAAGTAGATACTTGAACAATATAGGATGTAAGATTATAAACCATTATATCATGCTCATTGCTAAAAGTGAGCACTTCTGCAATAAGCAATATCCTTAAATGTCATAAGAAGAAGAAGAGGTAAAAAAAGATTTCTTAATTCTAATACAATTAGTAGTCTCATGTACACTATACTATGTACAATACTAAAGATGCGTTTCACTATTAGGATAATTAAAAGATATCAATTAAAAATATAAACAAGCACATTGTAAAGAAATGAAAAGTATACTTAAGTATTTGAAAAGGGGATGATGTAGGTTTAAATTTTTTAATCTAGGAAATAATTGAGAGTAAGAAGCTTAAACCATAAATTTTGCCTTAGATAATAAAAATAAAAGAAAATTATTTTGTAATGGTTAAATGGTCACTATATATGTCTTAAGTTATTAGACGTGAGTTCTGAAAAGATGAATTTTATGGTAAATTAATAAACTCAATTAAAAAATTAAAGATGATTGAAATAATATTGGTGCGATATTTCATTAATAAAACACATCTACTATAAATGAAAAGAAGTTAATGTCGTAACATATGACTCCTACTATACATATAACTGATCATAAAAAGGGACTAATATTAAGATCTTAACTTACCTTCCATAAGACATTCAAAGTTATATGATTCTCATAATATACCTTTATAACTGTTACTAATTCCTAAGAATTAAATTTAAGGTATAATACTTTAGGGTGTTATCAAAGGATCATGCATAATATGATCTTATGGGACAATTTCAAGAAATAAATTAAATATAATTCAAAAGAATTTAGAATAGAGGAATGTCATTTTGATTGGTAACTTACATAAAGAATTTCAAATTTGACCATTTTCTTTTAGTGAAAGAATTAAATATAATTGTGATATGATGAAATAAATGATATCAAAGAAGAATAAAGAAGTGAGATATAACAAAAAAAAATTATAACATACAAAATCTACTTAAAAGTTCGATTCATTAGTCAAAATGCCAAATATTCTTAATAGAGATATGACAATATGCTCATATTGTATATATTGGTTTATGTCTTACAACTAGTCATTTGGTTGTAGTTTAGTGATGTAATTATTCAAAGTTATTCTTTATCTTACACATATTCAGATGTATATGATAAAGTCCATAGGGTATATTTACATTGCAATTGAAATGATGATGAGATCATATTATAAGATTTATATTGCATTGTGTACAATCCATAAATTATTATTATTCATTGTTCTATTAAGACTGGATATTAATAGAGCGTAGAAAAGCTAGCACATGTTATGTTTCTTCCTTATAAAGGAAGTAGTTGATCTCATAAACTAAAGTATGGAGATATTTGAACAAACATGTGAATCCTTATTTAAGAACAAGTTCATTGAGCTAACGCATATGAGAATTTCATTTAGGACATTACTTGTATATCTATAGAAATTCTCATTGTGATGATTGTATAAGTAATCATTTGGCTTGAGATCATTAAAGTATCTCATATAGGGATTACAATATTCTGATACTACTTATGACTTATTATAGCCAAAGATAGGTCAGTCAGTAGTCATTGGATATAACATGAACTATATGGAGGTAATTGAGTGATCAATATAGGATTCATTATCCTAAAGTTATCAAGGAGAACATTTTGTTATACTTGATTTGTATTAATTTGAGAAATTCTTAGCCAAGGTGAAATGAAAATGAAATGATACTTTAAAAATAGTTTTCGAATGTCATTAATCAAATCAATTACTAATGGTGGTGAACTAATATGACTGGACTCAAATAGAGTAGACATTAATTTCATACTCTATGTCTAATCAGAACAATAGATAATGAAAGAATTGAATTATAAGGAAAAATAATACACAAAATGGATAGTCAAAACTACTTTAATATTCCTAAATATTTTGATGGTCAGGATGCATTGCTAGATGTGGATCTTGATCTATAGATATAAATTAATTAATTAGAGAATTAAAGATAAATTAAAAGAGTTGAACATATATAATCCTAAAAATGATTTAGAATTATAATTTATACCCATTGCTAACATATTTAGGAAAATAATGGGTCACATATGAAGAACAAATTGAAGGGAAAATGTTTTCTAATCAACTTAGACTTGATTGTAAAGATTGAGAAACTTTATAATTAAATATGAGAATTTTAATAAATAAGAACCAATTTAAGATATTGAATCTTATTTGGACACAATTGGTATTTAATTAGAAATAATTCTAATTCTAATTAAATTTTCAATGAAATTAGGTTTTTTATTTCATTTAAATTACTAAATTGTCTAAATCATATTATAAATGGGCTTAAGCTTCAAAATATCTTGGACTTCTTACCTAACTCTCTTTACAATAGTTGTAGAGTTCTCTCAACACATTTTATGGATACCGTTAGAGGCCAAATACTCATATGTCTATGGTGTTTGAGATAATCTAATTTTATAAATGGTTTGAATAAGTGATAAGAGAATGATCTAACTTCAGAATAAGGTATGAATTATGATTTATACTTTATTATAATTTATGTATTAATCATATTATAAAATTTTAAGTGATCTTGGCTTTCTAGAATTTAAACAAAAAAATTTCGTTATTATTTTGCTATGCACAGGATTGGATCCTGCCACAATTTTCTAACAGTAGTATTAAAGCCAAATTTCATTTTATAACTTGATTAAAATTATTTGTATGTTATTGATCTTTACTTTTGAAATTGAAATCACAAATCTTAAAATGCAAATTTAGATCTGATTATTTAATATGAAATTTCTATATTGAAAATTTTGAAATCCTACATTCAATTTGGGATTAAATTGTCAATAAAAAATTAAGAGTTAAATGCTTATTGAAATTAGTTTCATTATGCAATAAGACATAGGTATGGCCTTGAATTCCATGCTTTGTAAAGCCTATTCTTCCCTACTTCCTCTCGTAATCGGATTTTCTAGAACATTACAAAGGTCAATTACTGTCGTTCTCTGTATGGAGAAGCTTCCTCTCACTTTCTTGGTTCTCAATTAATGCTTAATTACGTATCTGGAATTATGTTGGGACACTTGTTGTGCTACTTGGTGTGAGTATATTCTTGCCAATTAATTTGATGAGGTTATATTTTATATTGGTGAGCGCAGTTGGAGAAGATGCAAGAGCTTGTGGTGGCATGAAATGGTGGAAATCTAAACTTAATATGGTCCAATAGTTAAAGTATTTGTAGTGTACAAAATTTAAGAATGATTTAAGAGAGAATTTCAAATGTCAAATGTTGGTGATTTTGGGTGTATAACCAATTGATTTAAAGCTCTTTAAGTCTAGTTTCAGTTAGTGAAAGTTTCAAGTCATTTGGACTTATCTTTAAGAAGTTACTGTTGTTTTAGTGAAGAATGATCATAATTAACTTTGTTGTTTAGAATTTCATTATTTATTGTTATATGAATTTCTGGAGTCTTCATCTAACATTTAGGCTTTATGAAGAATAACTTTGAAAATTGGAGTATACAAATAAATGCATTGCTCGATACGCAAGGTATGTGGGATGTAGTCGAGAATGGCTACGATAAACTAGCAAGAACGGGTAATATGCCAGTGAATTAGATAAAGACGCTGAAAAAGACCAGTATGAAAGATAAAAGTGCACTTTACCTCCTTTTTCAAGCAGTTGATGAATCCAGTTTTGAGAAGATCGCTAGCAACAACATCAAAAGAGGTGTGAGAGATGTTTGAAGAGGCAAATAAAGGTGCGGACCAAGTGAAACAAGTTCGCCTACAAACACTTAGAGGTGAGTTTGAATTTTTAAAAATGAAAGAGTCCCAATGTGTGTTTGATTATATTACAAGGGTACAAATGGTGGTGAATCAACTCAAAAGAAATAGTGAGGTGATAAGTGATAGTCGAGTAGTAGAGAAAATAATAAGATCCTTAATTGATGATTTTGAGAATGTGGTGTGTGCAATAGAAGAGTCTAAAAACTTGGCAAAGATGACCATCGATGAGCTCTCAAGTTCGTTAGAGGCTCATGAACAAAGAATGATGAAAAAGAAATAAGAGGTGTTGGAGGAAGCATTTCAAGCCAAGGCGATAATAAAAGAAGAGAAGTCAGACAGTCGAGATAGAGGCCATAGTAAAGGTCATGGTAGTTATAAAGGCTGAGGTAGAGGTTGCGACAGAGGTCGTAGTAGAGAACAAGAATGGCAAGAGAAAAAGGAAGATAAGAATCAATAAAACTCGTACAACGGAGGTCGAGGTCAAGGATAAAGAAGATCAAGTAAGTATAATGTTCAATGTTATAATTGCAAAAATTATGGCCAGTATACAATAGAATGTTATTTCAATTAGATAAGCAATGAGAATGAGAAAAAGGAAGAAAATGGAGGTGATGGTGGTAGTGTTGCTAACAAGCAAGGAGCTCGACAATAATAATGATTTGGTATGGCACTTGGACATTGGTGTAAGCAACCACATGTGTGGCTACAAGCATATATTTATTGAAATAAAAGAGATTATGGATGGCTATGTATCATTTGGAGATGCCTCAAAAGTGAAAGTCAAAAAGCAAGGTAAAATGCTTATTCAATGTAAAGATAGAAATGAAAGGTTTATTCCTAATGTTTATTTTGTCCTAGATATGGAGAAGCAAATATTTTGAGTTTGGGTCAATTGTTGGAATATGGTTTCACGATTTTTATGAAAGACTGAATGCTTTATTTGAGGTACCAAAATAACCAATGTTAGCCCAAGTAGAAATGACCAAAAACTGTATTTTTAAGTTAAATTTGTGAATGTACAAGCAAGATGTTTAGAGGTCTTATGTAGAGGATAAAACTTGGTTATGGAATTTGCAATTTGGGCACCTTAATTTTGGTGGTTTGAAACAACTGGAAAATAAAAGAATGGTGAATGGTATACCAAACATATACTACTACAATAAATTTTGTGGAGGTTATATGTTAGCAAAACTTCCAAGGAATTCTTTTCCAAAAGAAGCAAGATATCATGCGGAGAAGGTGCTTAAATTATTTTATATTGATATTTGTGGTCCAATAACTCCTAGCTCTCTTAATAAGCACCGTTACTTTATTATTTTTATTGATGATTGTTCTCGGAGAACCTGGGTTTACTTTTTAAGGGAGAAATTGGAAGCATTTTTGTTTTTAAAATATTTAAAGTGCTTGCTGAAAATTTAAGTGGTGAGTGCATAAAGGCTTTGAGGTCTGATAGAGGTGGTGAATTTACATCAAAAGAGTTTGTAAATTTTTGTGAAGAGAATTGCATTAGAAGATTCTTAATAGCTCCTTATTCACCTTAACAAAATAGAGTAGCAAAGAGAAAGAATCAGACCATACTCAACATAGTTCGAAGCATGTTAAAAAATAAAAACATACTGAAGGAATTATGGGTTGAAGTGGTAAGAAGTATTGTGTATTTGCAAAATCATTGTCCAACGACAAATTTGGAGAATGTTACCCCACAAGAAGCATGGTATGGTGTCAAACCATCGATGGCACATTTAAAGGTGTTTAGAAGTATGGCTTATGCTCACATTCAGAATCAAAGGTGCATAAAGCTTGATGACAAAAGCAGGAAGTTGATTTTTATCGGCTACGATGAAAGGTCTAAGACGTATAATGTCTATGATCCCTTTACAAAAAAAATACTTATAAGTTGTGATGTGCAGATCAATAAAGAAAGCATGTGGAATTGGAGTTCCATGAAAGAGATGACTCATGAAGAAGTGAAAGAAGTAGAATCAACAATAATTTTCACACCAACAAGCACAACTACATCGACAACAACACAAGCTAGACTGTCTTCATCTTTATCCGATAATGAAGATAAGCCAAGAACACCAAAAATAAGAAGCTTGCGAGACTTATAAAAGCCAAAAAATGAATGACACTTGGTGTGCCTTTTGGCGGATACGAAGGACATCACATTTAAGCAAGTCATAAAAGATGAGAAATGGCAAGCTGCGATGCAAGAGGAGATGAAAGCAATTAAGAACAATGATATTTGGGAACCTGCAAAATTACCCGAGACTTATAAGCCCATTAGTGTGAAGTAGGTCTACAAGAAGAAGATGAATGCACAAGGTGAAATTGAGAGATACAAGGTGAGACTAGTGGCGAAGGGATACAAGCAAAAAGTCAGGATTGATTATGAAAAGATGTTTGCCCAAGTTATAATATTGGAGACAATTCAACTACTAATTTTGTTAACAAAAAAAAAACAAGTGGAACATTTTTCAAATGGATATGAAGTCAACATTTCTAAATGGAGTGCTTGAAGAAGAGGTCTACATCAAACAATCCCCTGGATATGTCAAAGCTGGTAAGGAGAACAAGGTGTTAAACTTAAAAAAGGTGTTGTATAGGTTGAAGCAAGCACCAAAAGCATGGAACACCCAAATAGATGCATATTTCAGGGAGCACGGGTTTATACAATGTTCATATAAACATGTATTATATGTGATGGTACAAAAAGATGACATCTTATTGGTGTCCTTGTATATAGACTTAATTTTTACGAAAATAATAAGCACTACAAGAAAAGAAGGAAATAGAGATGGAAAATTTTCGACGGAAAAGAAAGTGTCAATAATTACCAACAAAAATTCTATTTCTGTTGGAAAAAATGTTAGGAAAATTTCTTTTTAGCAATGGTAGCAATATCCATAGGTAAATAACAATTTGAGATGGAATTTAGCGACGGTATCAAATACCCGTAGGTAAATAAGGCAAGAACTGTTGGCGGAATAATACATTTTTGGTTTGCCAACAGAACGGTTCCGTCGGTAAATTCCATTGGTAAATTTTCAACCTGAAACCCCTCCCCCACCTACACCCGAAGCCTCTCCCCTCTCCCACTTGCATCGGAAGCGAACAAAAAAATGTTGTTTTGTTTAAGTTAAAACAAAACACCCAAAACCCCTTCCCCCCCTACCTGCACCCGCAGTCTCTCCCCTCTCCCACCTGCGTCAGAAATCTTCTCCACATCTGCTGCATCTCCGACGTCGTCTCCTGCCTCTGTCGTCGCTGACTAGACTGTCATCAGTGTTGTAGAGTTGCTGGTCATGGTCTTGTTCGACATTTTTACTATACAGTTCGTGGATGTATTTTTGTATATATTTGGGTATTTAATTTATTTGGGTTTGTTTGTGTGTTTTTTTAGTGGAAAAGAAATTTAAGGTAGAAATGTTAGTAATAAAAGGGACAAGATGTGATTTTGGTTGTGATATTAGGATGAATTTTTGATGCATAGAAGGTGTTTGATGAAATGTCTGTTCTTTGAAAAATGTATTTGTGTGATTATGGTAGTTTAAGAAAGGTATATGAAATAGGTGTTAAATTAGGCTATAAGAATATTATTAGTGCATAGTATTTGATTCTTAGGAAGGAGTTAGTTGATGGTTTGAAGATGTTAGAGTCCAATTGGAGTGCGTTAATTTTTATTAAATTATTAAAGTTGCATGGTATAGTTGATGTATATTTAAGATCTATTGATGGATTATCATCATTTGTACTTATGATAAAATGACATGACCAATAGAATGAAAAAGAGGCTAATGATGTTAATAATGAAAATGTAGATGTAGAACTTGAATTAAATGAAAATACTGGAATGGATGTTAATGACACTAAATAAGATGTTGAAGGAAATGCAAAGAAACATAATTTAAATGAATATAACTTAGATTTTGACATTAGTGTTGATGTAGGTCATGAACAATAAACATTGATGTAAAAGATCATGAGAGTTTCTTGGTTAGTTATGGATATACTAATGCTTACAAAATATATGCAACTTTGTGATGACGTAGTCAAACCAAGAGATATGTTCATGATTTTGTTTCCATAAAATGGTTATTATAGATGGTCTTTAACATTGTAAAACACTTTAAAGAGGCAACTATTTTTATACAACTGCAACAAGATTTGATTTGAGTTTTAAGAGAAATGAACCCAAAAGGATTAAGTACGATCGAAATCAAAGGATGTCTATTTGAACTATACGATTCATTTGGCATAAAAGATAGATGCTTTAAGCTCAAAACATAGAAGTTAGGTCATATGTGAAATCAATGAACAAGTTAAGGCTGGTTACCACAATTATATTGTGAGATATTTCAAGGAAAAATTATTGACAATTTGAGCATTAAAATTAAAAAATGATAGAAGAATGCAGGAAGAAGCTGCATTTTTCAGTTAA
>JANITX010169852.1:0-12880 GCA_027564395.1 Erythroxylum ulei
TGATTGAGAATTATTGAAGTGTTTTAGGTATAGGTTTGTGTTTGTTTGTGATGGGAATTCCGGACAGGAGGTCCGAGAAATTGTGTGTTTTGATTTGGACTTATAGAAGTGTGATTGCAATTTTGCAGATTTTTTTTGGGTTGTATAGAATACAGTCGTTATGCTGCTGAAAATTTTTTATGGCAAAGAAAGAATAAGAATAAGTTTTGTTAAAGATGAGATTGAGTTTAAGACAAATTATATGAATTAAGTGTCATTAAGGATGAAATTTCCAATAGGGAAATTGTATGGTTCGGTTTTTTTTGAATAAGATTGATTAAAGAGAAAAAGGAATGAACGAAAAAAAATTTATACCGAATTTCAGATTGGTTTAGAGTTGCCAACGCGACACGCGAGGATTTTCAAAAATTTTCGTTACCCGGATGTCGGACTTTGTTTGCTCCGAGTTTTCGATTTGATTTTTCCGCTTTATGCCCTCTGATTCAATTCTTCGATTTCGCTTATGATTTTGTTTCCGCTTCGGATTCTTTTGTTTTGCTTCTGCTTTATTGTTCTCCGATCCGTTCGTTTGATTCGTTTTGGTTTGATTCCGTTTCTGTTCCTTCGATTTCCGCTTTCGCTTTTGTTTCTGAATTTTGTTATCCGATTTTTTGATTCTTTTGTTTTGGTTTGTTTTTCATTTTTCCAGTTGAGGTCTGGTTCCGAGATCGGGTCCCAACAGGCAATACTGTAATCGACCAATTTTTGATGGGAAACTGACGATTCGTGACCGACTGGGGATTTTTTTGCTATTTACCCTCTACAAAATATGACCGAACACGGCAGTAGCAAAAAACCACGTACCTAACCGGGTTGACCAACGACGCTGATCATGAGGGCAAGGCTATAATTGACGAGTTTTTGATGGTACACTGACGATTCATGACCGACTAGGGCTTGTTTCCCCTATTTTTCCTCTACAGAGTATGACTGCACATGGTAGAAATAAGTGCCCACATCCCTGATCGGGTTGATTGACTTTACTGATCGTGGAGGCAAGGCTATAATCAAACGGTTTTTGTTGAGAAGCTAACGATTCGAGATCGAATGAGGCTTGTTTTCGCTATCTTCCCTCTATATAGTATGACTGAACATGGGAGTAGCAGGAGCCCACGCAGCTAACCGGGTCCACCGACGGTGCCGATCATGGGGGCAAGGCCATAATCGACGAGTTTGTGATGGGAAACTGATGATTCGTGAACTACTAGGGCTTGTTTCCACTATTTTCCCTCTACAGAGTATGACCGCACATGGCCTTCAAACGAGCCCACATCCCTAACGGGGTCGACCGATGGTTTCGATCATGGGGGCAAGAATATAATCGACGAGTTTTTGATGGGAAACTTACGATTCGTAACCGACTGTGGCTTGTTTCTGCTATTTTCCCTTAATAGAGTTTGACCGCACATGGCCGTTGCAAGAGCCCACATCCTTGACCGGGTCGACCGATGGTTTCGATCATAGGAGCAAGACTATAATCGACGAGTTTTTGATGGGAAACTAACAATTTGTTACCAACTAGGGCTTGTTTCTACTATTTTCCCACTATAGAGTATGACTGCACATGGCCATAGCAAGAGCCCACGTCCCTGACCAGGTCGATCGACGGTGCCGAACATAGGGGCAAGGCTATAACTGAAGAGTTTTTCATAGGAAACTGACAATTCGGGACCGACTGGGGCTTGTTTTTGCTAGTTTCCCACTACAGAGTATGACCGCACATGGTCGCAGCAACTGCCCGTGGCCCAGACCTGGTCGACGGATGGTGTTGATCATGGGGCAAGACTATAATCGACGAGTTTTTAATGGGAAACTGACGATTCGTGGCCGACTAGGCCTAGTTTCTGCTATTTTCCATCTGCAAAGTATGACCGCACATGGCCATAGTAAGAGCCCACGTCCCTGATCGGGATGACAGATGGGGCCGATCATGTGGGCAAGACCATAATCAACGACTTTTTGATGGGAAACTAACAATTTATGACCGATTGGGGCTTGTTTATGCTATTTTCCCACAATAGAGTATGATTGCACATGGGCACAGCAAATGCTCATGGCTTCGACCTGGTCGACCTACGGTGCCGATCGTGTGGGCGAGGCTATAATTTACGAGTTTTTGATGGAAAACTGACGATTCGTGACCGACTGGGGCTTGTTTCCGCTATTTCCCCTCTACAAAGTATGACCGCACATGGCCGTAGCAAGAGCCCACATCCCTGACTGAGTCGACCGACGGTGCCGATCGAGGGGACAAGGCTATAATCGACCAATTTTTGATGAGAAACTGACAATTTGTGCCCGACTAGGGATTGTTTTCACTATTTACCCTCTACAGAGTATGAAAGAACACGACAGTAGCAAGAGACCACGTACCTAACCGGGTCGACCAACGGCAGTAACAAGAGACCACGTACCTAACCGGGTCGACCAACGGTGTCGATCATGGGGGCAGGGCTATAATCGGCGAGTTTTTGATGGTAAACTGACGATTCGTGACCGACTGGGGCTTGCTTCCCCTATTTTCCCTCTACAGAGTTTGACCGTACATGGTAGAAATAAGAGCCCATGTCCCTGATCGAGTCGACTGACTTTGCCAATCGTGGGGGCAAGGCTATGATGGACTTGTTTTTTTTGAGAAGCTAACAATTTGTGACTGAATGGGGCTTGTTTCCGCTATTTTCCCTCTATAGAGTATGACCGAACATTGCAGTAGCAAAAGCCCACATACCTGACCGGATCCACCGACAGTATCACAGGGGCAAGGCTATAATCGACGAGTTTGTGATGGGAAACTGACGATTCGTGAACTACTGGGGCTTGCTTCTGCTATTTTCTCTCTACAGAGTATGACCGCACATGGCCATTGAAAGAGCCCACACACATCCCTGACCCAAACAGATGGTTTCGATCATGGGGGCAAGCCTATAATCGACGAGTTTTTGATGGGAAACATACGATTCGTGACTGACTGGGGCTTGTTTTTGTTATTTTCCCTCTTCCGAGTATGACCTCACATGGCCGTATCAAAAGCCCACGTCCCTAACTGGGTCGACTGACGGTCCCAATCATGTGGGCAAGACTATAATAGACAAATTTTTGATGGGAAACTAACAATTTGAGACCGACTGGGGACTGTTTCAACTATTTTCCCACTACAGAATATGACCGCACTTGGCCATAGCAAGAGCCCACATCCCTGACCGGTTCGACCGATGGTTTCAATCTTGGGGGCAAGTCCATAATCGACGAGTTTTAGATGGGAAACTTACGATTCGTGATCGACTGGGGCTTGTTTCGACTATTTTCACTCTACAGAGTATGACCGCACATGGCCATAGTAAGATCCCACGTCCCTGACCAAGTCGACCGATGGTGAGGATCTTGGGGGCAAGGCTATGATGGACGAGTTTTTAATGGGAACTGATGATTTGTTACCGACTGGGGTTGTTTCTGCTATTTTCCCTCTACATAGTATGACCGCACCTGGTCATAACAAGAGCCCACGCCCCTGACTGGGTCAACTGTCGACGGTGATCATGGGGGAAAGTCTATAATCGATGAGTTTTTTTATGGGAAACTGACGATTCGTGACCAACTGAGGCTTGTTTCTGCTATTTTCCATCTACATAATATGACTGCACACGGCCATAGCAAGAGCCCACGTCCCTAACCGGGTCAATCGACGGTGCCGATCATAGGGGCAAGGCTATAATCGAAGAGCTTTTAATGGGAAATTGACAATTCGTGACCGACTGGGGCTTGTTTATGCTATTTTCCCACTACAGAGTATGACCGCACATGCTGCAGCAAGTGCCCATGGCCCCTACCTGGTCGACTGACGGTGTTGATCATGAGGCAAGATTATAATCAACCAGTTTTTTATGGGAAACTGACGATTCGTGACCGGCTGGGGCTAGTTTCTGCTGTTTTCCTTCTACAGAGTATAACCGTAAATGGCCATAGCAAGAGCCCACGTCCCTGATCGGGTTGACCGATGGTGCCGATCGTGTAGGCAAGACTATAATCGACGAGTTTTTGATGGGAAACTAACAATTTTTGACCGGCTGGGACTTCTTTCTGCTATTTTACAGAGTATGACCAAATATGGCCACCGTACATGGCTACAGCAAGTTCCCATGGCCCTGACCTGGTAGACTGACTGTGCCGATCATGGGGGCAAGTCTATAATTGACGAGTTTTTGATGGCAAATTTACGATTTGTGATCGACCGGGGCTTGTTTCTGCTATTTTCCCTCTACAAAGTATGACCGCACATGGCCGTAGCCACGTCCCTGACCGGGTCAACCGACAACGCCGATAATCGGGGGAAAGTCTATAATTAACGCGTTTTTGATGGGAAACTAACGATTTGTAACAAACTGGGGCTTGTTTATGCTATTTTCCCTCTACAGAGTATGACCGTACATGGTTGTAGCAAGAGCCCACGCCCCTGATCGGGTCGGCCGACGATGTCGATCATAGGGCAAGACTATAATTGACGAGTTTTTGATGGGAAACTGGCGATTAGTTACCAACTGGGGCTTTTTTCTGCTATTTTCCATCCACTAAGTATGACCGCACATGTCCATAGCAAGAGCCCAAGTCCCTGACTGGGTCGACCGATGATGTCGATCATGTGGGCAAGACTATAATCGATGAGTTTTTGATGGGGAACTAACAATTTGTGACCGACTGGGCTTGTTTCTAATATTTTACCGCTATAGAGTATGACCGAACACGACCACCGCACATGGCTGCATCAAGTTCCCATGGCCCGGACCTGGTCGACAGACTGTGTCGATCATGGGAGCAGGTCTATAATTGACGAGTTTTTGATGGGAAACTTACGATTCGTGATTGACTGCGGCTTGTTTATGCTATTTTCCCTCTATAGAGTATGACTGCACATGGCTGTAGTTAAAGCCAACGTCCCCGACCGGGTCGACCGACGGTGCCAATAAAATCGATGAATTTTTTATGGGAAACTGACGATTTGTAACCAACTGGGGCTTGTTTCTGCTATTTTCCTTCTACAGAGTATAACTGCACATGGCCGTAGAAAGAGCCCACATCCCTGACCAAATCGACCGACGGTGCCGATTATGGGGGAAAGGCTGTAATCTACGAGTTATTGATGGGAAACTGACGATTCGTGAACGACTGGGGCTTGTTTCTGCTATCTTCCATCTACAGAGTATGACCGCACATTGCCATAGCAAGAAACCACGTCCCTGACAATTCGTGACCGACTAGGGCTTGTTTCTGCTATTTTCCCACTACAGTGTTTGTTCACACATGGCTGCAGCAAGTGCCCATAGGCTTGACCTGGTTGACTGATAGTGTCGATCATGGGGCAAGACTATAATCGACGAGTTTTAGATGGGAAACTGACGATTCGTGATCGACTGGGGCTTGTTTCTGCTATTTTTCCTCTACAGAGTATGACCACACAAGTTCGTAGCAAGAGACCACGTCCCTGAGCAGGTTGACCGACGGTGTCGATAATGGGGGGAAAGGCTACAATCGTCGAATTTTTGATGGTAAACTGAAGATTTGTAACAAACTAGGGCTTGTTTCTACTATTTTCCCTCTACAGATTATGACCACACATGGCCGTAGCAAGAGCCCGTGTCCTTGACCAGGTCGACCGACGGTGCCGATCATGGGGGGGAAAAGGCTATAATCGATGAGTTTTTGATGGGAAACTGACGATTCGTAACCGACTGGGGCTTATTTCAGCTGTTTTCCATCTACAGAGTATGACAGCACATGGCCATAGCAAGTGCCCACATCCCTGACCGGGTCGATCGAAGGTGCCGATCGTGTGGGTAAGACTATAATCGACGAGTTTTTGATGGGAAACTAACAATTTGTGACCGACTGGGGATTGTTTATGCTATTTTCCACTACAGAGTATGACCGAACTCGACCACTGATATGTGTTTAATTGTTGATATTTTTAATCATTTACACTTAGTAATTGTTGATATAAAAATGCTTAAGATACTCACTTTAATTCATTTATTATTTTAGGTACAATTTTGGGGCAAAGAAATTAAAGTGAGTCGAAAGTACTGCGTATGGGTTATTTTCTGAAGATTCATATTCACTTGTCTTTGTCGAACATAAATGATAAATATTGGAGCAAGAGAAGACAAATTGAAACATAAAATTCATGGAATAGGGCTACTGGAAATCATCACTCGTGTGCATGAAGTTTGCATGTAATTATGAGAATTATTAGCAACATAATTGAAGCTTGAAGAGAGCATAAGGATTCATGGAGCAGCAGGTTTGAAAAGGTGGCATTTTTATTGGGAACACACTAGGAGGGCCAGCGCAGAAATTAAATCACTGCACAGTAGACAACAAAGGGAGGATTTAAACATTTGTCTAGTGAATGAGCTATAAGCACAATGAGGAGACAGAAGTAAGTAGAGGAGACTTGAAGCATATCTCACGTAAGTGACGCAAATCAAGCATGGATTTAATTAAAATGAAGAGAGCCAGCACGCACTGCACACAGGGACACACGTTACAAGCATAGGACAAAGGGTTGGAGAAATAAATCAAGGGATTTTAATAGGAGCAAAAATAAAAAATCATGTGAGGCTGGAGGTGGAACGTATGTGACGCAAATAAGAAGAGAGGAGAGGGCAACACGCATACAAAAAAAATGTAGACGGAGAATAAATCAATAAAAGAGTGTCGGTAGAGTAGTGCGACGCTTGAGAGAGGAGAGCAATGTTTTAAGTTGATGGGTGACCTTTAATGGTCCCATCAATGCACAGTGAAGAGGAGAGTTGAATCAAAAAGTCGCGCATATGCAGGGGAGAGCTACAAAATGCTTGCTTCACACACAGCAGGAGAGCATACCAGGAAATAAAATCACGCAACACTCACTGCTACAGTGGAGATTAAGATTGCGGTAGTGACGAGAAATCAAAGAGATTTTTAGTTAGGGATTAAAATGGGGTTGAAGATAATTTTTCAGAAAATACCTATGAAGGGTTGGACACTCCGACGCCAGTGCGGAGGTAATATCGACGCCGACAACCCGGGTTAAGTATTTTTTATTATTTCTTTCTCTCATTAGGAATTGATTATGTTATCCTATGTTAATTAATTTGGGTATTGTGTATGGATAATCGGATTTTCGTTATTAGTCGGTTATTTGTTTATGAACCTATTGGGTATTGTGAGTGATTATTTTAATGCGTTCATTGGATTGTTAATTGCAAAACCAATTTCTAGAATTTCGATGTAATCCGTAATTGTTATGTTGATATTCATGTGTGGCGACTAATAATTCGTAATCATTAGGGCTAACTGACCTATGTTAAATGATGCATCGTATGTGATTGTTGCCTTGATTAATTGATTTTCCTAATTCGTAATGCTACTGCCTAATTAAATCTAGAGATAGTATCCTAGGTTGTTAGGTGGTTAGGTTTAATTAACGATTGTAAGGGAAAATTTGGGTTAATTTTTAACCCACGATTAACAGTTGCTAGTAGAGGTTTAAGAACAATAAATTAATAAAATATGCTTAATTAGGGTTTAGGTCGAGATTGAACCGAAGAACTAGGTTCCTACCAAATTCCCCGTTTTCATCATTTTTGCATGTTTTCTTTAATTTGTTATTATTAATTAGTTTCATTTTATTTTTCTTATTCCAAAAATCCAAACCCCCCCATTAAGTGTAAACACCGGTTAATTTCATTGCATAAACTTTTCACGCACCCTCTATGGCATCGACCTAGACTCACCACTACTACAGTAGTAGTCTAGTTATTTTAATTTTGATTAGTGTTACGACGCGCGGTCAGCCACCGCACATGGTTGCAGCAAGTTCCTGTGGCCCTGACCTAGTCTGTAGAGGGAAAATAGCAGAAACAAGCCCCAATAGATCATGAATCGTAAGTGTCGCATCAAAAACTCGTCGATAGTGGGGGCAAGGCTATAATCGAAGAGTTTGTGATGGGAAACTTACTATTTGTGACGGACTGGGGTTCGTTTTCGCCATTTTCACTCTACAGAGTATGACCGCTCATGGCCGTAGCAAGAGCCCACATCCCTGATCGGGTCAACCGAAGGTGTCCATTATGGGGAAAGGCTACAATCGACAAGTTTTTGATGGGAAAGTGACGATTCGTGATCAACTGGGGCTTGTTTCGGCTGTTTTCATTCTACAAAGTATGACCGCACATGGCCGTAGCGAGTGTCCACCTCCCTGATCGGGACGACTGACGGTGCCGATCATGTGGGCAAGGTTATAATCGAAGGTTTGTGATGGGAAACTGACGATTTGTGACCGAATGGGGCTTGTTTCCGCTTTTTTCCCTCTCCAGAGTATCACTACACATGGACACCGTACATAGCGGCAGCAAGTGCCAATGGCCCTGAATAGGTCAACCGACAGTGCCGATCATAGGGGCAAGGCTATAATCTACGAGTTTTTGATGAGAAACTGACGATTCATAACCGACTGATGCTTGTTTTTGCTATTTTCCCTCTATAGAGTATGACCGCACATGTCCGTAGCAAGAGCCAACGTCCCTGATCTGGCCAACCAACGACGCTGATCAAGGGGTTAAGGCTATAATCAACAAGTTTTTGATGGGAAACTGACAATTCGTGACCGACTAGGGCTTGTTTCAGCTATTTTCCCTCTACAGAGTATGACCGCTCATGGCCGTAGCAAGAGCCACCGTACCTGACCAGGTCGATCGACGGTAACGATCTTGGGGGCAAGGCTATAATAGACGAGTTTTTGATGGTAAAATAACAATTTGAGACAGACTGGGGCTTGTTTCTACTATTTTCCCACTACAGAGTATGACCGTACATGGCTGCAACAATTACTAGTGGCCCAGACCTGGTCGACCCACGGTGCCGATCATGGGGAAAGCTATAATTGACGAGTTTTTGATGGGAAACTGACGATTTGTGATCGGCTTGGGCTTGTTTATGCTATTTTCCCTCTACAAATTATGACCGCACATGGCCGTAGCAAGAGCCCATGTCGTTGACCGGAACGACCGGCGGTGTCGATCTTGGGGCCAAGGGTATAATCGACGATTTTATGATGGGAAATTGACGATTCGTGACCGACTAGGGCTAGTTTCCACTATTTTCGCACTATAGAATATGACCGCTCGTGGCTGACGAAAGAACCCACATCCCTGATCGGGTCGACCGACGGTGCTGATCACGGGTGCAAGGCTATAATCGACGAGTTTTTGATAGTAAACTAATATTTTGAGACAGACTGACGCTCGTTTTTGCTATTTTCCCAGAACAGAGTATGACTGCACATGGCCGCGACAAGTGCTCATGGCCAAGACCTGGTCGACCGACGGTGTCAATCATAGGGCCAGGCTATAATCAACGAGTTTTTGATGGGAAACTGAAGATGTGTGACCGTCTTGGTCTTGTTTATGCTATTTTCCCTCTATAGAGTATGACCACACATGGCCGTAGTAAGAGCCAACGTTGCTGACCGGGTGGACCGACGGTGCCGATCTTGGGAGCAAGGCTATAATCGACGAGTTTATGATGGGAAATTAATGATTTGTGACTGACTGGGGCTTGTTTTCGCTATTTTCCCACTATAAAGTATGACCACTCGTGGCCGCAGCAAGAGCCCACGTCCTTGACCGGGTCGATCGACGGTGCCGATCAAGGGCGCAAGGCTATAATCGACAACTTTTGATGGGAAACTAACAATTTGAAGCCGACTGGCGCTTGTTTCTGTTATTTTCCCTCTATAGAGTACGGCCGCACATGGCCATAGCAAGAGCCCACGTCCCTGTTCGGGTCGACCGTCGATGCCGATCATGGGGGAAAGGCTATAATCGACGAGTTTTTGATGGGAAACTGGCGATTCGTGACCGACTGGGGCTTGTTTCTGCTATTTTCCATCTACAGAGTATGTTCGCACATGGCCATAGCAAGAGTCCACGTCCCTGATCGGGTTGATCGACGATGCCGATCATGTGAGCAAGGCTATAATCGAAGAGTCTTTGTTGGAAACTGAGAATTCGTGACTGAATGGGGTTTGTTTTTGCTATTTTCCCTCTATTGAGTATGACCACACATGGTCGTAGCAAGAGCCCACGTCCTTGACCAAGTTGACGAACGGTGCTGTTCATGTGGGCAAGGCTATAATCGACGAGTTTTTGATGGGAAACTGATGATTCGTGACCGACTAGCGCTTGTTTGTGCTATTTTCCCTCTACAGAGTATGATCGCACATTCCCGTGGCAAGAGTCCACCTCCCTGACCGTGTCGACCGATGGTGCCGATCATGTGGGCAAAGCTATAATCGACGAGTTTTTGATGGGAAACTAGCAATTTGAGACCGACTGGGGTTGTTTCTACTATTTTCCCACTATAGAGTATGACCGCACATGGCTACCACACATGGTTGCAGCAAGTGCCGATGGCCCCGACCTGGTCGACCAACTGTGCCCATCATGGGGGGCAAGGCTATAATCGACGAGTTTTTGATGGGAAACTTACGATTCGTGATCAATTAGGGCTTGTTTCTGCTATTTTCCCTCTACAGAGCATGACCGCACATGGCCGTAGCAAGAGCCCATGTCCCTGATCTGGGCGACCGACAGTGCCAATCATGGGGGCAAGGCTATAATTGACGAGTTTGTGTTGGGAAGCTGACTATTTGTGACAGAATGGGGCTTGTTTCAGCTATTTTCCCTCTACAAAGTATGACAGCATAAGGCCGCAACAATTGCCCATGGCCCTGACATGGTCGACTGACGGTGACGATCATGTTGGCAAGACTATAATCGACGAGATTTTGATGGGAAAGTAACAATTTATGACAGACTTGGGCTTATTTTTGCTATTTTCCCACTACTGAGTATGACCGAACACGGCCACCACACATGGCCCCAGCATGTGCCCATGGCCCTGACCTTGTTGACCGACTGTGCCGATTATGGGGTAAGGCTATAATCGACAAGTTTTTGTTGGGAAACTTACGATTCTTGACCGACTAGGGCTTCTTTCGGCTATTTTCACTCCACAGATTATGAATGGACATGGTCGTAGCAAGAGCCCACGTCCCTAACTGGGTCGACTGACGGTGCCGATCATGGGGGCAAGACCATAATCGACAAGTTTTTGATGGAAAATTGACAATTTGTGACCGACTGATGCTTGTTTATGCTATTTTCACTCTACAGAGTATGACCACACATGGCCATTGCTAGAGACCACATCCCTGACCGGGTCGACCGATAGTGCTGATCATAGGGGCAAGGTTATAATCAACAAGTTTTTAATGAGAAACTGACGATCCGTGACCGAATGGGGCTTGTTTCCGTTATTTTCCCTCCACAGAGTATAACCGTACATGGCTGTAGCAAGAGCCCACATCACTGACCGGGTTGACTGATGGTGCTGATTATAGGGGCAAGGCTATAATCGACGAGTTTTTGATGGGAAATTAACATTTTGTGAACGATTGGGGCTTGTTTCTGCTATTTTTCAACTACAGAATATGACCGCATATGGCTGCAGCAAGTGTCGATGGCCCCGACCTGGTTGACCGACGATGGCGATAATTGACGAGTTTTTCATTAGAAACTAACGATTCATGACTTACTGGGGCATGTTTCTGCAATTTTCCCTCTACAGAGTGTGATCGCTTATGGCCATAGCAGCGGCCCACGTCCCTGATCGGGTCGACCGACGGTGCCAATAATGGGGGGAAAGGCTATAATCGATGTGTTTTTGATGGGAAACTAAGGAATTGTAACAAACTGAGGCTTGTTTTTGCTATTTTCCCTCTACAGAGTATCACCACACATTGCCGTAGCAAGAGCTCAAGTCCCTGACAGGCAACTGACGGTGCCAATCATGGGGTAAAGGCTATAATCGATGAGTTTTTGATGGGAAACTAACGATTCGTGGCCGACTGGGGCTTCTTTATACTATTTTCCATATACAGAGTATGACCGCACATGGCCATAGCAAGAGCCCACGTCTCTGATCGGGTCGATTGACGATGCCGATCATGGGTGCAAGGTTATAATCGAAGAGTTTTTTATGGGACTCTGACAATTCGTGACCGACTAGGGTTTGTTTCCGCTATTTTCCCTCTCTTGAGTATGACCGCACATAGCTGAAGCAAGAGCCCACATCCATGACCGGGTCAACAAACGATGCAGTTCATGTGGGCAAGGCCATAATCGATTCATTGGAAACTGACGATTTGTGACCGACTAAGGCTTGTTTCCGCCATTTTCCCTCTATAGAGTATGACCGCATATGGCCGTAGGAAGAGCCCACGTCCCTAATCGGGTCGAACGATGGTGTCGATCATGGGGGCAAGGCTATAATCGACGAGTTTGTGATGGGAAACTAACAAATCGTGCCCGACTAGGGCTTGTTTCTACTATTTTCCCACTACAGAGTATGACCGCACATGGCCACAACAAGTGGCCATAGCCCCGACTTGGTCGACCGACGGTGCCGATCATCGGGGCAAGGCTATAATCGACGAGTTTTTGATGAGAAACTGACGATTCATGACCGACTGGGCCTTGTTTCTCCTATTTTTCCTCTACAGAGTATGAACGCACATGGCCGTAGCAAGAGCCCACGTCCCTGACCATGTCGATCATGGGGGCAACGCTATAATCGACGATTTTTTCAAGGGAAACTGATGATTATTGACCAACTGGGGCTTGTTTTTGCTATTTTCCCTCTACAGAGTATGACCGCACATGGCCGTAGCTAGAGCCAATGTCCCTGACCGGGTGATTGAGCCCAAGTTTATATTATTAATTGGCTGCATTTTCATAACTGTTAA
>JANITX010169901.1:0-12874 GCA_027564395.1 Erythroxylum ulei
TCAATTTATTTTAATAATTATTTGTTGTTAAAAATTGATAAGATAAATTTTTATTAATTAATAAATTAAAATAAATAAATTAATTTTCAATTAACAAAATTTTTTAATTAAATTTCAAATATTTTGATGGATAAGAAAATTTTCATTCAATTATCTTTTAAATTCTTTAGGTTTAACTTTCTGTTTTTAAAAGATCCATGTATTCAAGTTAATATTCTTTTGGTTTTGAGTCGTTTGACCTAACCCAAATGCGATACAGTAAGCGCTAATAAAGATGATTTCAATTCCTCGAGGCCGTCGTGTTCGGGATTGTGGTAGATCCTATAAAATCAAGTTGCAGTCTTTATCTCAATGGTGCCGTGCATATATAATCTAGGTCATTATCTTGTGCATCAAATAATAAATTTAAGTCGTTATTATTATGCTAAAACTAAGCCAACCACTCTTTGAAAATTAAAAAAACAAAAGGAATCTAATGTGAAATGATGAAAATAAGGTGCTAATGGTGAATACGACTATGAACAACATGGTTCCTGGTCCTGGAAAGTGGAAAGAACAAGGCATTGAAGCATCAACCCAAAAAATGGAGATTACAATCGTTTAAAGTACGTCCAAATCAGGAAATTGCTTTTGTCCCAGTTTTAGTTCGAAGATACGATAGGTAAAGTTTGATAAGAAAGGTTTACAGTTGATATCTCACACAAAAGGTTGCTCTGTATCCAGACAAAGAATTGCTTAGATAATATCAAGTTTTATATGTCCATAAGCTATGGAAATAGTTACTGGGATTAAACGGTAAAATTGACCGTATAAAAATCAAGTAGGTAGCTGGGAAATGCTACCTTAAGAAACACAAACAACCATTAAAAAGAAGATAGCAACTTTGGGAAGTTAGAAGAAACAGAGGAGAAGAAAGCTGAGAATGATGTAAGACTGTATGTAGCATTTAAATGTGGTTGTGAAAGCAAGTGGCTAGCCAATCGAAAGACTGTCTGAAGTCAAAACCAGCATTTGGTTTCTGACAACTACCGTAGACTTCAATTCTTGTTTACATCACAAAAAGCCACGACCTCAAAATTCTCAGACCTTTTGCAATCAATAAAAGCTCTTTCCTTTCGCATTCAAGTTCTCTCCTTTGGCATTCTGTTTGAAGTTACTGAAATATTCACAAGTTTTTGAGGTGAGTTCTCATCCTAAGAAATGATTACTGAAACCAACTAACAACTAAGCGAATTTTAGTCTTTGATGAATTCTTTAGTGTACTCGTGGAGACCAGAAAAACCCCATGTTTTCTGTAATTAAGAAACGAATCTGATCTGAAAGGAATGATCAAGCAAGCAACTTCGTTTCTTAGAAACAGCACCCAGTTGTGTTTGTGTCTCATTAATGAAGTGCTTGACTGTGTGCTTGTTTGTTTATATGTTTCTCTTTGTTTTGAGTTTTAACGTGGAATTGGTGTAAGAATTCTATGTTCTTCTTTTGTTTGATCAATTGACAGTATACTTCGTCTTCTAAGAATGGGAAAGAAAAGAATAATGGTTCCAGCTAAAGATTTGGACCTGTCCTCTGTCAAGTACGAGCCTGAGATCATCCAAGGTCTCTCTTCTCATCCTTTATGTGGGCATCTATGCCTTTACCTCCCCAAGTACTGTTATGTATAAATGGAACTATAAGCTTGTCAATAAAACAAAAATATTATGTAACTCGTTCTTGTTGAATTACACAGCTCCACATCTAACTGGCTGGATATTCAAGTTGTTTGTAAGGTTTCTTGAAGCTCCAGTGATAGGGTCTTTGATCATATCGTACTTGAAGAAGCAAAACAAGATTAATGAGGTCTGCCTTTAAAACTTCTTTTTCTTTGCGGATTGGAACCTTCGTTGACTGCAATCGCAAAGATAATTGACTATGATGGCTTTGAATGCTTTTTGTTATCAGTTGCTGCGAAACACAAAGATTCCAGAAGAACCCATGTTTAAGCCTGAATTTCCTCCTCAAGGTTTGTTGCAACATTCTCTATGTAGACGAGAGCATATAGTGGAAATTTGTGTTCATATATTGCGCCTGCATGTGTAAAAATTTGCAAGCTTGAGCTACATGATCATCATTTAAAATGAATGATGGTTAGGGAACCTTTGGTTGAGGAAATTGACCTCATCTCTTGTGGACCATGTACCTCTGGCTGGAAGCTCTTTGTCTTCCTAATTGATCTCTTCATTGGCGTAGAGTTCAAATGAGACTTATGCAGGACATATGTAGATTCCACATCAATGGCTTGTTGAGATAGTATTACTGGAGGATATACAAAACTACAGGATTGTTATTTATATTCTTCACTTCTGTACAACGAGCTGACTCTTTTTATCCCTCTTCTTTTGTCAACGATACAGTGCAGCTTTCATTTTTCCATTTCATTTTGAATTGGTTAACCCCAGAAATGAGATTATGAGGGCATAAAGCAAGTGCATATGCCTCTTGTTCCTTAAGTATAATTTAGTGTGCTCATCTTATATTAAATCCTCTGAGAGACATGTAGAAGTTCTTCTCACTTTAGCTTTTGAGTAGACAAAATTTAGATTGCTATATACCTGTGAGGTAAACCTATTTCTAGACCTTTTATAAAGTTAATATCTCACTTTCCAGAATATTTCAAGCTTCATATAATTTATGGAAAGAAAGTGATTGCTTTATCAAGGGAACATGTGAAGGTGGATTGCTGCAGTGAAATTTTGTTTTAAATGATGTTGATGGCATATCTAATTCCAATAAGTAGTGGAATTGTATACTGGAGCTACACAAAGCAAGTATTACGAAATTGCAGAGCCAGAACCTGGTATTCTTATCCTCGATGAACAAGGAAAACCTGAAGAACGAGTTGAGTCAGCCTTGAAGTGTCTTCCTGACTATGATCCTTCTAGCAGCTGGAGTGAGGGTCTGGCTTCTTCATTTAGGTATTGGAAGATACGTGATTATGCACATGTTTACCGTTCAAAGCTTGTAACCCCATCTATGGTATGTCATACTACTATGGGCTTGATCTCCTTTTTAGCAAATTTTAAAGTAAAGAACTCATTTTTATTTTATAAAGGTTGCAGAGCACGTAATCTCAGTAATAAAGGAGTTTCAAAAGAAGGAGCCACCGATGCCGTTGTTGGTTTCTTTTGATGAGGAGAGAGTCAGGCAGCTGGCTGCAGCTTCTACAAGGAGGTTTGAGGAAGGTATTGCTGACTTTTGATGAATTATCTTTGTAACGTGATGATCTATGGCCGAATGAACTTTAAATATCACCTAATGAGATTTAAACGTGGTTGCTCTGCAGGAAATCCCATATCCATTTTGGATGGCATTTTCATTGCAATCAAGGATGATATAGATTGCTATCCATATCCAACTAAGGGTAAGTATTTGCAAGAAGTTAAATGTTTGGTTTACATTTATTTAAGGATTTCTTTGAACTAGTCGTAAAACTAGTATATCATAATGATAGGTGCAACAACATGGATCCATGAAGTTCGACCAGTTGAAAAGGACGCGGTTAGTGTTTCTAGATTGCGAAGCTGTGGTGTGATATTTGTGGGAAAGGCAAATATGCATGAGATAGGCATGGGAACAACTGGAAACAATTCAAATTATGGGTCAGTTTGTTACTTGAATTGTGACTCTTAAGTCATTTTGGACATATAGTTCAATATATAGTATATATTAATTGTTTCTATTGTCTTCCTCTTTGATTTATCTTTATTGCATGGTCAGTCTACAGTCCTTAGAAATTTTATTTGGATGCAGAACAACAAGAAATCCACATGACTTGGATAGATACACCGGTGGATCCTCATCAGGCCCAGCAGCAATTGTTGCTTCTGGACTGTGCCCTGCTGCTTTGGGATCAGATGGTGGAGGTTGTGCTAATAAGTTTATTTTTGTGAATCTCGTATTAGATACTTCTCTGCTACCTACTTCTGGATTAATGTTCTGTGGAAAATGCAGGTTCTGTCAGAATACCTTCTTCACTCTGTGGTATTGTGGGATTGAAAACAACATATGGTCGAACAGATATAGGAGGGTAAGCTTTCAACATTTACCTAGTTTTAGTTTTACCATGGACCTTTCTGTTATTACTCTTGTACTGAGTAATCTTGTATGGTTCATTGTTAACAATGACTAATTTTGAGAATTGGAGATTTCTTTATAACCCTATTTCACCGGCTTCTATGCTCTATAGTTCCTTATGTGATTCTGGGACAGTGGAAATTATTGGACCACTTGCATCTTCTGTGGAGGATGTCATGCTAATGTAAGTATTTCAATTATACACTGGATTTTATAGGCATGGTTACAATATATTGATTTTTAAAGAGTTCCTCAAAAATCTGACCAGGTGGATAGGAATTGGATATAACAAGCCATAGTTTTCAGATTTTACTGGAAATTATTTCACTTTTAAGTCTTCTCTTGGCATTATCAGAGAAAATATTGTTTTTTTCTTTTGTTACATTGCGAAGTATAAATATTTTCAACTCCCTCTGCCACATACCTATTGGGATTTGAACCTTATGATAAGAAATTACTCCTACCTCCTTGGCTACTTGGTTGAACTCTGGTGGTTGACCATATCGTTTTTGCTTGTTGGTGATCTCAGTTCCAAAAGTCTGAGCATGTGGCATGGCTGATTTTTGACATTGTGAACTCTGCCCATCCTTTTAGTTAATTAGCTGAATTATTGTGTGTTAGTTATTCTGTAGAAAATCTTAGTTATCTTGCATTTGTTGCCCTGCAGATATTCAGCAATCTTGGGCTGTTCTCCTGAGAATAGAATCAGCTTGAATCCGGTACTGTACATTTTATCACATCTTCTAAAAAAATATCAACTGCTTTACATTTTACCCCTGTTTTTCTCAATTCTTAAGTTTCATTGATCCTATCATTAACTGTATTATTTTCAACCTTTTAGGAGGTTTGTAATGGTTTCTTGCATCACTTTATTGCTTTCAAGATGTCAATAATATAGTTCTTTGCTTTCTGCATCTAGATATGGTCATGTGTTGGTGAGGACCGCAAGTATTTTTGCTTTTATCATCCATATCTGTTACGATAATACAATTCTCCTGATGTTTCTATTCAATATCAATTAGCTATTACTGCTAGAAGCCCTTTCACTCAGAGCGTACAGTTACTTTTGTCATTCTCAGGTCCTGTATGCTAAATTTAAATATTAATTGGGGGGACTGGGTTATGAATTCTGGTTATCCATTTAATGAAGTTTCTACCCTCTATTATGCTTATTATGTGTAGTTTTGGGCAGAGTCCTCCTTGCTTGCCAAATTTGTCATCATATGAAAATACAGATGCTTTGAGATCACTGCGACTGGGAAAGTATTCAGCGGTAATCAAACCTTTTGTTTTGCTGACACACATTGCTTTCATTATTCCTTCCTTGAATAACATTCATTTGCAAATGATGATTGCACTGCAGTGGTTTAATGATGTAAGTTCAACAGACATCTCTGATAAGTGTGAGGACATTCTTAACCTTCTAATGAAGACGCATGGCTGCGAAGTAAGTTCTTCATTATCAATGTTCTTATTGCATTGCTATTAATTTAAACCTGTTCCTCCTGGATGAACACCATCTCAACGTTAGGCATGTTCATTTCCTTTCTAACTGAACTTGGTTACAGATGGTAGAGATTGGAATACCAGAACTTCATGAAATGCGTACTGCTCATCTTGTTTCAATTGGATGTGAAACACAATGTGGATTAAGCTCTGATGTGGAGGATGGGTATCCCTCTTTCGCTTTTTTGTGGAGTTCAGTGTCATATGAGCATTCTTCAAGTGCATAAATTGCCTGCTTTAGATGATTGTAGTAATTGGTGACGTTCTGGTTGATTTTAATTGACAGATCTCCTGTTCCTCATTATTTTGCAGAAAAGGTGTAAAGTTAACATATGATGTCCGTACAAATCTAACACTGTTCAAATCATTCAGTGGATCAGATTATGTTGCTGCCCAGCGTATAAGGTGAGGTTGAATCTGCCTCTTCATGAAGGAAATTTATTGTCACATGTTTGAGGTTAAGCTTTTACAAAAATTACATTTACTCTATGTGCGAATGATCTTCATTCTATGGTTGGATGATTTCCTTGTCTGATCTTACATGTTCAGGAGAAGAATAATGCACTATCACATGGAGATCTTCAAAAAGGTTGATGTCATAGTGACCCCAACAACTGGGTACGCTAGCCTTACGTGTACAAATTTTGCGCTAGAATGAAATCTTTGGAATCTGCAGTGAAACTGCTTATGAATTTAAATTGCATTGTGATAGCTCATGTGGGAAATAGAGCATGCAGTGACTAACAAGATGGGTTGTAATTGTTTCTTGAAAGATTTACACATATGTTTGCCATCAATTAGCCTTGAATGATTTAGTGGTGCAGCTATTAGAATAATTGATACCTTGATTTACACTTTGAATTCTGGTCATCAGAAATGCAACCTATCATTTCAAATCCTTTTGATCCAACTGGAAGATTGTATTATTCTTGCCATGCATCAACTTGGCATTTCGGATAATGAATGTGATTTTTATTCTCTTTGTTTTTGTTTTTGTTTTTTTGTTTTTTGTCTATGTGAATTCCAGTATGACAGCACCCAAAATACCTCCAAGTGCACTTAAATATGGGGAGACTGATATGCAGGTTTCAGGTTTGTCTTGTGATTCTTGTTTTCCAAAACCTTCATGTACTAAGTTGGATCATGACTCAGCTGGTGAATCGAAAAACATGAATATGGAAACCAATGTTTTTGACCCAAATGCATTAAATCAAGTAATTACAAAGTTTTTCCTCTGATATGCCTAGGAAGTTTTGATCTGTCTGTGTTTGATACTTCATCAATAATACTTGCTGCTCTGAAGATCTATTATGGTTGTCATTTTGAATCCCTGACAGTTGGAATGAAGATGAACCATATATGATTGCTTTAGGAGCTTTTTTTTTTTGCACAATGTGATTGAATTGTGGATATAGTTGTCACAAGTTTCCTGTTGGTAAAGAGGGATCAATTGCGACCTAATAATACTGCTAGAAAATGCCAATTAGCTTGTAGTTGCCACACCTGTTTCCCTAAAGTTGTAAAAGAGTCGGTTATTTAGTCTCATGAGTGAAATAAAACATCATTATGCTGAATCAACAAAGGCTATCTCTTTTATTTTGTTGGAGCTGGATAATTGGTGCATATCAATGCTCACATATTGGAATAATCACTGCACAGGTATGTGTGGCTTCTAATATAACTGTCTCCAAAACCTGTGAAAAACACTAAGTTTCCTTTTCAAGTTTGTGCTGGTATGTTGAGTACTGCATATTTTTGTGCCATACATGATACTGACGCATGATTTTGCTCCCAGGTTATCTAATGCGGTTTATAATTGCACCAAACCTTCTTGGTCTTCCTGCCATTTCTGTTCCTGTGAGTTACCTTCAATGTCTCACTTGACCATGATACTTCTTTCAATTATTTCGGGAGTTAAATGTCAAGCAAGCCAAATATATCTGTTATGCAGGTTGGTTATGACAAACAAGGACTTCCAATTGGATTACAAATAATTGGCTGTCCATGGGCTGAAGCAACAATTCTGCGTTTAGCCATAGCTATAGAGGTATGCCTTATGACTTGAAATGAAGTTGGTCGTGGCTTGATTGATGCATTACTGGTTTAAAACATCATATCTTGTGCTTCCAGGAGCTATGTGTCAAGTCCAAGAAGCAGCCAGTATCCTTCTATGATGTCTTGAAGCCAAATTGAAGAATTGCATTTGGCTTGGAGTAGCTCGTCGCTTTTTTCATGCATCTCCTGAAAAAGTTTCTGTTTCCTTCTATTTTCAAGCTTGAGAAAGATAATACCGTATGATGCTTTACAGATAACAGATGACCATCATTCTTCTGAAATCTATCAAAAATTTTCTATATTTACATTGTATGCTTCGTGCCTTCAAGTATGCTTTGGGTGGTTCATTATCAACACTGCAGTTATCTCAGGTTCATTCACTATAACTCATGTTTCATGTACAAGTTTGGTGCTTGAAGCAACCATCAATTATTGTGAAAAAACATACATGTGCTAATAAGATAGGATGTACAACCTTTTCCAATGCTTGAATTAAGATGTTTTTATGGTGTCACAGTGAAAAGATGACAAATAAAGCATACATTCTGACATGAACAATAGACATAGCACAACAAAGACCTCATAGGATTTCAAGACTGGGCAGCAATATTACATCATCAGTACTAAACCCAATCTCAGCTTCAGATCAATGTGTTCGGTCGTTGGACTAGTCAATATTGTTTGGGTCTATTCTCCTCTGGAAAATTACTTGGTTGATCTAGGCCAGCAGGAATTTTTCCAGGATAGTTAGTTGTTGAAGGATCTGACCCAGCCATGCTGGACAAAGTAGAAGAGAGCATAAGAATCTGAAACAGGACGATACATTCGTCGCCAGGTTTTATACAACACAAGAAACTCACCTTCTGTCAACAATGATCATTGATCGAAGCTCACAATTTGCAAAGCTGCGAGTACATATTAGAAACTATTTCTTATTACTTCAGGCAAAGATGAACAACAACATAATTAGGAGCACCAATACACAGTATCTAGCATGTTAAAATGTAAGGATGCATGCATTTCCCTAACGTAAACCGTAACTTCCAACAAATACTTATGAGTTCTAAATAGAAAACTGAACCAAGATATTAATGTAGAAACCGTAGAGCACAACAGAGCAGAGAAGCACTTCCAGAATACATTTCCCTTTTGTTCAAAAACAATGTTATATTTGAAACACAATCATCTCCTGCTCAGCTAAAGTCTAAACAGAAGTAGAAAGATACCATATGATTTGCATCGGATCGGAACATCAAAATAAAGTAGAGGTAACGGAAATGTTCAGAACTTAAGCACCCGTAAGAACCTACTGGCTATATCAGTGTATGATTTGAGGCAAAAAAAGAATAATGATACTTGCCGCTTGCATATTTCTTTTTTCACCAATGGATGGCAGTCGCTTCCAAACGTATTTAAGGTATGAAACAAAAACCCACTATGAGTGACTATTGCAATCTCTTTCTCCTTCCTCGTCCACAACCTGTAATATTCAGGCACGGTATGCAACTTCAAACAAAATATGTACCAAATCTAATCCATTAAAAATTACCACCTATGAAATGTTTTAAATATGATATTTTATCTCAAGAATGATCAGAACTTGCATGATCATGAATAGCGCAGGAACTCTAATCTATAAACATATGGCAATGCAACAAAGATGTGAGAATTTGAATGTTTTAACCTTCAAAAGGCTTAACAGCATTACTAAGATGTCTCTTGCAAACAAATATGAACTGAAGTTTCTTATTTGGTGGGCGCCTAGAAGATTCAAGTTGCATCAATATGTGGCATAGCTTCTAGTTGCAGTCCGAAGATAAAATGCTGTTTATGCTCTTTAGCACGCCCGTAAAACTATCCATACACAACCAACGCCATATGAATGCGAGTAATGATCAACCAACCAATTCATGAACTTCAATCCCCTGGCAGCAAGTTCATCAGAAGTCTCTCTCACATTGGCCTTCCACAGGGTGTCCTCATCAGTTTCCATCTGAACAAAACCACAAATAGGTAATTAAATGGAGCAGTAACATAAAGAAGAAAAGAAAGAAATTAGGCAAGTAACCAAACTTGGCCAGATTCATAATTAGAGGGTTTATACTTACCGGTGAAAAGTCAATTGCGGGAAAAAGTAATTGATAGTTGCTGACATTTTGCCTCCCATGACAAGGACAAATACCCTGTGGAAAATAACTACAAGTAAGGATGCTTTTCTGGACTTTAAAGTTGAGAAGCAGATGTGGAACATTGGATCTTTTATGCTCTATGAGAGGGTGTGGGAATGGATATCAAGGAGGATTGCATCAGCTCCAACATCAATATATTGAATTAAGCATCAAGCCTCTAGACTTAATTAGGGTATAGAGTAGTTAATAGCATATTGAAAAGTTCAGTGTACAAGTACATGATATCAAAAGAAACATAAAAACAAAACATAGCAGATGCACCAAATGTTCTCTACAGTGTTCCACTGCAAGAAATGGTGGAGATTTGAGACTTGAAATTGCTGCTCTACCACTGTTTCCAGCATTTGCCACCATAAGTGGCAGTACATCCATCCTATCAGTGTAGTCCCCACCACCAAAAACACCAACAGCTGTCTGCAATGTTCTGCAGGTCATAATGGTCACACCTTAACAAGACATTTTACATCTAACAAGAGAAGTTTGTAGACCTCTACCCAGGTAAATACTTTATGATATTTTCATCTAACAAACAAGGCACAGAACGCAAAACAAACCAGTACCTTAGCAAAGGAGAAACAATAACCAAATCAACCCGTTTGGAAAGCCCACACGCATGTACATGATTACGCAGATGGTCGACCTAGACCATAAGAGTGCACAGTTTTCAGGAGACTTGAACTTAAAGGAGCAAGTTTTTTTCAGGAATACATAGAACGCGCATATTAAGTTTTTTTTAACGTCATACCTGCTGCCAGCCTAGGGGAGTAAGGGGTGCATCAAAATATTCAGGAGAATAGTATGCTTTGTAGCTCTTATCTCCCTCTACATTGTGTGTCCCTTGTGCATGCCTCACCTGGATTAATGGTTTTATAAATGACTTGATTTGCAGGCAAAAGCCAAGAAAAGAAGGAAAGTCATCTTTGAGGTCTTTCAGACCATATACGCAAGCATCTTCATATCCGGATATGAATAATTAAAACTTCAATACCAACCAGATGAAGAGTTTTGCAGCGGTGCAATGGAAACAAACTTGGACCTGGATCACTACCCATTATCTGCAAGTGAACTCGATTCAAGTTTCCTTTTCAAGTAGTTTGGCACATCAGGCAAACAAACAATGCTAAAATAAGATTTGTAAAGAGAACAAAATTTTGAGGAAAGCACTCAGTCACTCACTCACTGTCTTACGAGAAAAAAGAAGTGTTTTATAAGCAATTAATAAATCACCACAGATGAATTACAGTAGCTAATAAGGGTTAAACATCATAGAGAAGTAAAATCGCATTAAAAAGTTACAACCTTTTGTGTGAAGTATAAGATGAGTTATAAAACCAACCACTTTTATCAGAGGTTGACAAAATCAAGAAGTCAACTAGTAAAACCAAGAGGAAAGTGCAAAACTTGAACAAAAGACATCAATCTGCATATGTAAACTTAGAGATTGTTGCATATTTACCAGGGAGAGAAGCGTGGAGAGGAAGAGAAGGACAGGAAAACGTAGTTGGTGAGAGTGATGGAGATGAATTGAAGATGAATGGGGTGTTATCTAAACGAATTGACGAGTGATTAACAGGCAAGTGGCATAAATAATTAAACTTTGTCTCTCAACTTAACAGTATACCCAACCCAAGGATTGCTCATGCTCAAGCAGATGAAGTGGAGATGTGACTTTTTTGTATCTACTGGTATAGACTTTAGATGTGCCTTTTCTAGTGTCTCTTTCGAGTTAACCTTTGATGATTATTGGCTAAAATTGGAGAATTCACGAGTATGTTTCCCAATTAGCCACTCAAAAGGTGATCTTTGAAACTTGGTTGACTTGGCTATGGTGTTGTACAATTACTGGTTTTTCTTTTGTAGGCTCAAAGAAGAAAATCAGAGCCTTTTTTTTTTTCAAGAATCAAATTTGTTTTCCCTGCTCGACTTCTTTCATCAATCTGAGGTATCATCTCTTTCTTTTTATTCAAAGCATTTGTTAAATTGAATGCCAATTGGATGAAGGTAAAGCTTTTGATTTTAACTATTGTCCTATTTTAACTCAATCATAGATGTAAAAACAGAAGATTTATATAAATGTATGAATGAAATAGAATTGAATCAGCATAAATAAAACAAATAATTTGATTTGCTTATTTGATGGCCTTCAAATTATTACTAGTAATAAGATAAATATATGTATGCATCTTTTTAAAATATAAATGATGTTGAGGTCATAATTGTGTTTAGATGCTTGCTTGATTATGTCAAATCATCATAACATGATCCACTTTTCCTCTCAGTAGTCAAACCACTTACTTCATCTGTTCACCATTATTTCAAGACTTGGATTGGATCTGTCGTTTTTGGGTTGTCAAAATATTGCATTGGACTAGGGTTATTTAATCGACACAAATCTGGACTTTTTAAGGAGAAAGATCAAGAAAACTGAGTTGAGATTTAAGGAACACCAATATCTAAGAATCTCGTAAATACCTGAGAAAGAAAAAGGTTACTGAGTTGATTAGCAAAGGGTTGTTTTAAGTTATTGAATAAAAGTTGACTTTTTTGAGCATCTCCCAAAAAAAATTATTAATGCATTGAGTGTATAACTTAATTAGCTTATTTAATTTCAATAATCTGATTTTTAAAAGTTTTATAAAAAGAGTTTTTTTAAATGATCAGCTAAAAATTAATAAATAAAAAATCAATTATATCCTCTTTTTATAATTTTTAAATTATATTATATATCGTGTCTTTCTCTCGTAACGATTATAGATATTTTTAATTTATTACATAATAAAATTTATATATATTATATAAAAATATTACTATAATATGTTATAAAATTTAATATTAAATTATTATTATTATTATTATATTTTTTATTAAATTATAAACTTAATTTTGTAAAATTAAATATATAAAATCTAAATCTTTATAACAATATTCAATACTCCATCTGATTCATAATAAGTGTCGTTTTAGAGGGATTTTAATTATTCAAAATAAGTGTCGTTTGTGATTTTTTATGCATA
>JANITX010170048.1:0-12853 GCA_027564395.1 Erythroxylum ulei
TCAAACTCTTTTACTTTAGTAATGAAATGATAGATTGAAGTAGTTTCGGTTGTGTATGATCATAATTGACTTCTTTGTTAAGATGATTGAGTTTGTTTTGATGTTTGATCGTTGTGGGCATGCCACCCTTGTGGGATGATGTCTAATAAGGGTTCATGGGAATAACCCTATCGGATAATACGCTAAAGTAGTATGGTATTCTGAAGAGTTGGGTTTTGGAAACAGGACCTAACAGAATCACTATTTAAGACCATTTTACTCATCCCTTGAATCTCCTATGTGTGTGACCCATTAAGTTCCCAGTTATGTTGGTCATTTGAATTAACATTTAATTCAAGTAAGTTAAGAGCAGTATCTAGCAATATGTCACAACCCCCAATTGACCAAAAAGTCAATGGTTTAACTACGAACCATTTCATATGCAATGTTGCCATGTAATTCGTCCTTTCACTATCTATATCCCACTTAGTTCAGAGTATGGTCAAAGTGTCAACTCCCACTAGACTGACTACGTCGCATCTAGTCCAAGTGATATTAGATCTTGTCCTGAGGATCTTATTACTCGATGTATCATTGAAGACTCTCTTCATAACGTATATTTGCTTTAGCCAGAGATTCCCAAGTAATGACCCCGACAAGAGACTGTGGGTATTATATCCTTCTATCAGGAGTGGTGAATCCTTTATTGGCTACTCAATTACCTCCGAATACGTAAGGCTATACCCAATCACCACCCTATATGTAACCCTTGAAAGGCATCGATGAATGGAGTCAAAGCACATAATTAGTATCCGAGATATTCTTGACCACCTCAAGTTAAAGGATACTTGCACCATTGCTATGATGAGACTATCATTAACACTAGAATAGAATATCCATTTGATTGTCTCATAGTAGGTCAATCCAATGTACTTACTACCCTTAGTAAGCATCCACATGTTATCTCTAAATAACTCATGTTTACAACTTATGAGATCTACTGCTTGATCCAATCAAGTAGTATAACATGTACTATTCTATCTGGATTAATGATATCCCATCTCATTAATCCTATGAATAGGGAAAGTTTAGATACTAACATAAATACACATGATAGGCATCTCATTATCATGATCTCATCATGATTTCCTGCATGTTATGTTTTGTATCAAAGACTTCATTAAATCAATTAAGATCAACATCAGATCCACAAATGTATGAACATCGAAATAATGAAAATTGCCTTTATTAATCATAAAATAATTTGTACAATAAGTGATAGAGGTGATTGCCTTTAGAGCACTTCTCTAAAAAACTCCCACTTGCACTAAAGCCAATTGCCTTGATATCTAATATTATAGGTGTGTACATATGACACAAAAATCTTTTGGGAAATAGGCTTAGTCAACGAATCAGCCATATTCTGGTCAGTGGGAACTCTCTCTATCTTGACATCATTTCTACCAATGATTTCTCTTATCAAATGATAGTGCCTAATTACATGTTTGGACTTCTAATAAGATCTTAGTTCCTTCGCCTGCGTTATAGCCCCATTATTGTCACAACACAATTGCACTGGGTCAACGATGCTTGGAACCACACCAAGTTCCATAATGAACTTCTTGATCCAAACCGCTTCTTTGTCGTTTCTAAAGCTACAATGTACTCTGCCTCTATCGTGGAATCTACAGTCGTCTTTTGTTTGGAACTTTTCCAATTGATTGCACCACCATTTAGTGTTAATACATATCTAGACTGGGATCTAGAGTCATCCCTATGAAATTGGAAACTGGCATCAGTATACCCGCTTACCACAAGATCACCTTCTCCATATACCAAGCATACATCCTTAGTTCTTCTTAAGTACTTAAGGATATTCTTGACAGCCACTCAATGACCCTCACCAGGGTCTGACTGGTATCTGCTTGTAATACTTAGAGCATACGATACATCAGGTCTAGTATATAACATATCGTATATGATTGATCTTATAGTCGAAGCATAAGGAATCAAACGCAAGTGAGTCCTCTCATCTTGTGTCTTTGGCCACATTGATTTAGAGAGTAATCCTATATACCATAGGAAGATAACCTCTCTTAGACCGCTTCATGCTAAACATCTTGTCTATGTATATAGACTAAGAAAGGCCAAGCAGCCTCTTTGATCTATCTCTATAGATCCTTATCCGCAAAATATAAGTTACTTCTCCAAGTTCTTTCACAAAGAAGTTCTTAGCTAACCAAATTTTGATTGATTACAAAGCAAAGACATCATTTCCTTTAGCAATATGTCATCTACACACATTACAAGGGACACGATTGCACTCCCACTAACCTTCTTATACATACACAACTCATCCATATTTTTTGAGAAACCAAACTCTTTGATTGTCTTATCCAATCAGATATTCTAACTCCTAGATGCTTGCTTCAATCCATAAATGGATTTCTAAAGTTTGCATGCCTTTTCTCCATTCATAGATATGAACCCATCAGGTTATGTCATATGCATATCCTCAGTTAGGTTTGCATTAAGAAAAGTAGTCTTCACATCTATTTGCCATATCTCCTAATCATAATGAGTGGTAATGGCTAGGAGTCCTAATGGATTTAAGCATATTTGCTGGGCTAAATGTTTAGTCATAGTCAACACCTTGTCTTTGATGATAACCTTTAGCTATAAGCCTAGCTTTATAGGTAACTACATTACCCTCCATATAAGTTTTCTTCTTGGAAACCCATTTGCACCCTATGGGTTTTATCCCTTCAAGTGGGTAAAATAATGTGTATATTTGGTTTTCATACATGGAATCCATTTCGGATTTCATAGCTTAAAGACATTTATTAAATTCTGAACTCTTCAGAACCACTTCATAGGTAGTAAGCTCATCATCTTTTATGTGCAATACGTCATTAAGTTCACTTACGAGAAATTTGTATCTCTCAGGAATATGACATATCTTACTTGACCTACAAACTTCTTATGTGTCAGAAGGTTGAACTATTGTTTCATCTTCATGAACAGTAGACTCGGGTCTAGGCAGTTGATTTGCGTTTGTTTGAGCATCTTGAACTTTCACAAGATCAATTTTGCTCCCACTAGCTTCTCTTAAAAGAAACTCTTTCTCTAAAAAGATAGCATAGAACTGATATCCTATAGTTTCCTTAGGATATCCTACAAATAGAAACTTGTTAGATTTAGCTTTAAGCTTATCTGACTGAATCCGCTTCACATAATTAAGACAACTCCAAACTTTCATATAAGAAAGATAGGGTTTCTTCTTAGTCCATATCTTATATGGAGCAACATCAACTGGCTTAGATGGTACTTTGTTTAATACATAAACAGAAGTTTGGAGTGCATAGTCCTAAAAGGATTTTGGTAAATCCACTAAGCCTATCACATACTTTACCATGCCTAACAAGGTTCAGTTTCTCCTCTCAACCATACCATTGTGTTGTTAAGTGTAAGGTGGAGTCCACTGGGACAATATTCCATTATCCCTAGATAATACAAAAACTCTTGGCTTAAGTTTTCACCACCTCAATCCAATCAAAGTGATTTAATACTTCTCCCAAGCCATTTCTCAACTTTATTTCTTATTTCTTTAAACCTTTCAAAGGCTTCATGTTGGACCCCGAACTTTTTTTAAAAGATTAGAAGTATTAAATGAGGAATTTTGGTGATTATTCATGAGTAAAGAACAAATAAAGAAAATTCTTAAATTAGAAATGATAGAAAAGATTATGGTAGTAAATGAGAAGTGTGGATAGATTCATGTTTTACTTTGGTGCTTCGAGTAGATGAGAGGTTATGAAATGGGAAAATTAAGGCGAAAGTTAAAAGTAAAATGAAAACAAAAACGAAGTTGAATATGTGTATGTTCTGTTATTGGTGTTCATGATTAAATATAGATTATAATTTCTTTATGGATGAATGTAAAATTCGCGTTCTGAATTCAAGGGAAATTCTGGATTGATCTAGGCTTAATTAGAGAAAGGTGTCTTCTAAAAGTTGTAGGTCTTTCTTTTAGCTTTCTAACAGTATAAAGTATGTAATTTTTGGACGTCAGAGTTGAAAGACATGGTCCTTATAAGAGGAGATGCTCAGGAGCATAGATGTATCGTCTGTAAAGATGTATTGTCGATAAAGACGTATCGTCTGTGACAAAGTCACATCGTCTGTGATGACGTCATATCCTCTGTAGAGATGTATCTTCTGTGATGATGTCATATCATCTGTAAAGATGCATTGTCTATAAAGATGTATCATCTATAGAGACGTATCGTCTGTGATGATGTCATATCTTCTTAAGTTGACTTTGCTTAGTCTTAAGAGTTGCATCGTCTTAAGTTGACTTTGCTTTATCTTAAGTTGACTCTGTTCCTCTTAAGAGTTGCATCATCTTAAGTTGACTTTGCTTCATCTTAAGTTGACTTTGTTTCGTCTACTCTTTGCTTTGTCTGCTCTTTGCTTCGTCTTCCCTTTGCTCCGTCTGCTTTTTGCTTTGTTTGCTCTTAGCTTCGTCTGCCTTTTTGCCTCGTCTGCTCTTTGCTTCGTCTACTTTTTGCTTCATCTGCTCTTAGCTTCGTCTGCCTTTTTGCTTCGTCTGCTCTTTGCTCCATCTACTTTTTACTTCATTTGCTCTTGGCTTCGTCTACTCTTTGCTCCGCCTGCTTTTTGCTTCGTCTACCCTTTGGCTTCGTCTGATCTTTGCTTCAATTGCTTTTTGCTTCGTCTGCTCTTTGATTCGTCTACTTTTTGATTTGTCAACTTTTCGCTTTGTCTACTTTGTGCTACGTCTGTTTTTCTCAATTCGTCTGACCCTTCATCTTAGGATGCCTTTCTACTTCGTCTTACGTTAACCAAAACATCTTCTAGTCCAAATTTGACACTCTAGACGACAGAATTTGTTTTCAAGGTCTTCATGGAAGTTTTAGTTATTGAAGTCCTCTTTCGAACCCACCAAGAATGACCTTGATCTGATATCTCTAAAGCAATTATACCATTAGTCTCGATTAGGTTCTGTATGATTGAGGACAAAACCTTGCTTGATTCTAAACCTTGTTTTGATTCTTTCGGCCATAGCTTTTTCATCTGACCTCCAAATGAGGTGAATCTTGGACTAATGGATTTCTATCACATTTTTCTAACTCTCCATGAAAGCTATAGCTTTTGATGCTGTTTTGAGAAAGGATTGATTGAATCAAGGTAATGGTATCGGTAGGAAGAGTTTGAATGGGAGGAATTTAAGTATAGTGCACCGTTTCAATATAAGAACAGTCTGAAAATATTTGGGGCAATACTTTTAGAGTTCTAAACCAAATGGATTGATTTTGGTGTCATTAGAAACTTAAGACAAGGGAGAACATTTTCTAGAAGAAAGAGTTATGTCAAAATGTTCAAGGGTATTGTTGGCAAGACACTTAAGCATAAAAAGACATAAGGCATAAATGGAAGGGCAAATGGGACATTTCTCAGTCATTAAGGATATAATTGGAAGAAGTGTTGTCTTGCATTTTAGGAAGAGAGGAGAATGAAAATGAAGAGAAAAAGAGAGAGTGTCATGAAGAAGAGAGAGAAATACGAAGAGAAGAAGAGAAAGAAGAGAAACAAGCTAGGGCTTAATTTTTCTTAGTCCTTAAGAGAGATTTTGGACTTGTTCAGGAAATGAAAAGGTAAAGGAAGAGAAGAGCTTCCTTTTTAGCTAAAGATCCCTCCATTTGGTGAAGAATGGAGGTAAGATCATTGTGGATCTTTTGGATTTTTGGAAGGATTTTAGTTTATGGAGTTTAGAAAATGCTTGGTTTAAGTATTTTAGAACCCATTTTAGTGATTTTACATTGTGGGATTTTTCTATTGGATTACTATTGAATAAGACTTGGTTGATTTGAAAGGAATCAAGAAAACCTTACTCAAGAGCAAGAGGAAAGGCAATCTTAAGCTTAGATTTTCAGCAAAACTTAGGTGGTTAATATATATATGGTTATTGTGTAAATGGTCATTATGCCTACGTGTGTGTGTGTATGCTTGAATTGATAAATTGTGAATTGCTATGATGTGTTTTATGTCAGGCCTTGAAAGATGTATGACATTTTGATATAATTGAATTGCGAATTTGATCATGTTATGCCTTGCAATATTCCACGGCATTTTGTATAAATGAAAAGTATAAAAGTATGATAAAATGATTTAAGCATTTGATAAAATAATTTTGAGTATGATTATGTGCTTCTGTTTTGGCAAGAGTGGAACCATTCTGTTTGTCACGTACACGTTGACAATGTATGTGGCATATGAGCTCCAAAATTAGACTCATTATATTAATGGGGTAAACTTCGATTTCTCCATTCTGTTTCCATGGAACCCTCGAGTCATTTGTTTGTGCATTTTCATTTTTGATTTGTTGAGTATGATGCATAATTGAGTGTAATTTTTGATGGATGAATGTTCATGATATGTTCTATGTGATGACATTCAAATTATGAAAATTTGAGCTTGAAGTGTGGATGATATAATTGCACGATTAAATGGGATATATATATATATATGCATACTTTGGTATATTTATATATATGTGTGTGTGTGTGTGTGTGTGCTTAAAGTGTATGGCTCGTTGCCAATGGCTATAAATATATAAGCCATTGAGCTTCGCAGCTCACCCCGTTATCTTCCACTCTGCAAGTGAAGAAAAAGCAGAACATCATTGTTCCTTGCAAAGTTTGGAAAACACCAAGAATAGAGACTTTTGTAATTAAGTTAGTTCGAAAATTTTTGGTATTTAGAATCATTTTTAAACATAAGCATTCAATTGTATCATTATTTATTTTATATTTTGTAATGAGCCAAAGGGGTGGTTTTTGAAATGTAAAGATATTATGAAAACAAGCATTGTGTTTTGTAATGGACCTAAGTGGTTATTGAAACTTTGATGTGTTCAATAATGTTTGCATCTTTGTGACTAAAATCATTTTAAATAAATCGGGCCGATTTGATTACCAATTTTTTTTCTGCATATCCGTTAATCGTTTAAGAAAATTTGAAATGAGAATGTTTCAGTTATGGCTCCGAATGCTGGGCTTCGAAATTGAGGTTCAGCATTGTTTTGTATTAGAGCACACGTTAAATGTCTCTGAATGCTGGGCTCCAGAAGCAGGGTCCAGCATTATTTGGTATCAAAGCTTAGGCTATTTCCTAGGCTTATAATGTATGGTGTTATGAATTGGTAGGCTATGTGATTAATTGTTGTATTGTGAATTGATGTATTGCATTAAGAGACATGCATGTAATGTATACATGTAGAAAATAAGATTAGAATGAAAGTAAGCTGAAAGATGGTGTCTTATCAAAGGACTAAAATGCCACCTAGTAAAAGAATATGAAGAGTTTTGCAAGGATCTGCTGCATCTGATTCCTCACCATTAAAGAAGTATACTGATAAGTATAGAATCCTAGTAATTGCAACCGTATGAGTCATATGTATGAACTTCCATTAAGAGCTTGGACTATTAGAAACGATAAGAAGAATGGTCTTTTGTTAGAGTGTAAGATAAGGAAAGTTTGTGGATAGTTGGAAATAAGGAATATGGTGTAGTCTGATATGTTAGACATAGACGTAGTATTTTTGGTTATGACAGTGATTATGGTAACGGAATTTCATTGTGGATATGTACTTGAATTGATAGGGATGTGAAAGGATTTTATGAATTGATTGAGAAAGGAATAGAGACATAAGTGGAAATGACAAGATTTAAGGAGTACAAGTAAAGAGGAATTGAAAGGTTGAACCAGGAATCGAAAATGATTGTTTAAATTGGTGTGATAAGAGTTATGATCTGATAGAAGATTGTGTTAGTGAAATTGATATCAGAATGTTAAGATGGCCATGTGTTTATGCTTTTAAATTGATTAAGAACGTACGCATGAGAAATGAAACAATTGATAGTGATATATGTAGAAGTTCTAAAGGTTATGTCGACCAGTTATTATGAGTACATATTTGATAATGTGGTTAAATTGGTGAATAATATGATTGAGTACATATGAGATCTATATTTTGATATGGTATAGGAGATAATCCATGACCCCTATAGTTAAAGATTATGAGATGAATAAGAGTAACGAGATGGAAGTATGGTATAGGTGATTATGTTGAAAGGTAACTACGATGGAGCATAAATTTTTGAATCATCATAGAATATTCAGAGGTTGGTCAGAACCAATTGCGATTGATTTATCATTAGCATGAGATATAAATTGGTGACTTGCCGAAATTACTTTTATATATATGATGTAATGATCTTGATGGTGCATACCACAATATAAGAGGAAACGAATATGCCTCCTATTTCATTGAGTTTTATTATAGAGGATATTTTGATCATGTAAAGTGTAACATAGATTGAAATTATTGAAATGTCATGAACAATTGAAATTGATCACTTTGAGGTCTTAAGATTAACTAAAACAGCATTGATGATGATAGTAGTTGATTGATAAAGATTGCATGAATAGTATGGATGATTGTAGCAAGAAAACTTCTTTCAAAGAAAAAATTTCTTTGAATTAGGTCAAGTAGATCAAGTAGTTATATTAAGAATAATCAATAAAAGAACCAATCAGAGATGAATATGTAATGAGTTAGAAGTGAATATTGGAGTTATATCCTTATTGGAGACTCAAGCATAAGAGGTAGAGTATGCTACTGAGAATTTATGTATTTTCCTCAATGAAAAGTGTCCAACTACTCGAGTGGATTTTAGGAAATTGAGATAACACTATAGCTAATGTGAGGAGAAACTAGTATGAATGAGTAAACATTAGAATAAGCCATTGTGAAATATGAGGAAATCTAAAGAATGGAGAAGATCATTTAAGAAAGGTGACTCAATTGGGAAATTGAAAATAACGCGAGATAATGTTACCTCATCAAGGAATTAGTTATTTAAGGAATTACGAGGACTAATCAAGGGGCATAGGAAGTTTGATAATAATTGTTTGAGATAACAATTACCTCGACAGTACTATAATATGGAAGATTAAAGCGATCTAAGCAAGATTTGCTTATATATTTAATGTCTTCAAAAAGTTGAGAAGAATGGCAGAATATTTAAAGAAAATTGTGTAAAGCGTACGAGTAATGAAAGTAAAGAAAATTTTGAGGAATTATACTGATATTAATTATATTGTATGGATTTGGAGATTCTATAGTATGCAATGATGTTATATAAGAGATTTTGATAAAATCCAGTACAGCAGGATAAAGTGATTTCATATGTATGGAGATAACTAAGTTGATTACTCGATACAAAGTACTTATTGCTATGGAATTGAAGATCAGTATCACATGGAAGGATTAACCAATCCCAAATTGAGGATTTAGAAATTGTGAATTTGATTAAGAGATTGACAATATATTTGAATTTTGGGGTTCAAATAGGAAGAATGATGCATTGTGATTGAAATAAGAAGTATACGTACTAATAAAGATGATTGAACAAAGAGATTGTTAGAGGGACATAAATAACAACCTATGATATTCATCCTAGTAGGAATATGCTGAGATAGTATTTGATGGCTAAGGAGGTAGAGACAAAAGATGAAATGTTCCTGAGAGTACCACCTTTTCAGGGTGTGCTTAGATTGAGTGCAAAATGTGCTCAGGTTAGGATAAAGAATCAATTAAGCTTGAATTGTATTAGTCCAAATAAAGATATTGAGAACCAGACCATTGACTTATGAGTTAGTATTACCAGCAAAGATGTCTTCGATTTTTAATGTGATATATATGAGTATGTTAAGAGGTATCAATATGATTGAGTATTGGTGTTATCGACATAGGAAGTTGGAAAATTATGAGTAATATGAAACATGATAAGGAACTCGTTAAGCAAGTGAATGATTAAATAAGTGATTGAAAGACCAAGTGACTCTTTTTAACTATGATCATTTGGAAGAAATTTTCAATTGAAGAAGTTACTAGGGAGATTGAGGAAAACATAAGACAGTGTTACCTCTATGTTTGATCACTCAGATAAGAATTTCGAGGACAAGATTCTTTAAAGGAGGGGGGAATTGTTGGGGAGCGGGGAATTGTTGGGGAGGGGGGAATTGTTGGACCTCGAACTTTGGTTAGAAGATTAGAAGTATTAAATGAAAATTTTTGGTGATTAGTCATGAGTAAAGAACAAATGAAGAAAATTCTTGAATTAGAAATGATAGACAAGATTAAGGTAGTAAATGAAAAGTGTGGATAGATTCATGTTTTGGTCTAGTGCTTCTGGTCGAAGAGAGGTTATGAAATGGGAAAATTAAGGTGAAAGTTGGAAGTAAAATGAAAAAAAAACGAAGTTAAATATGTGTATGTTCTGTTATTGGTGTTCATGATTAATCATGGATTATAATTTCTTTATGGATGAATGTAAAATTCGTGTTCTAAATTTGAGGGAAATTCTAGATTGTTCTAGGCTGAATTAGAGAAAGGTGTCTTCTAAAAGTTGCAGTTCTTTCTTTTAGCTTTCCAAGGGTATAAAGTATGCAATTTTTGACATCGGAGTTGAAAGATATGGTCCTTATAAGAGGAGATGCTCAGGAGCATAAATGTATAGTCTGTAAAGATGTATCATCTATACATCACATCGTCTGTGATGAAGTCATATCATCTGTAGAGACATATAGTTTGTGATGATGTCATATCGTCTGTGAAGATGCATCGTTTGTAAAGATGTATCATCTGTAGAGACGTATCATCTATAATAATGTAATATCGTCTGTGATGATGTCATATCGTCCTAAGTTGACTCTGCTTAGTCTTAAGAGTTGCATCATCTTAAGTTGACTTGGCTTCATCTTAAGTTGACTCTATTCCTCTTAAGAGTTGCATCGTCTTAAGTTGACTTTGCTTCGTCTTAAGTTGACTTTGTTTCGTCTTCCCTTTGCTTCGTCTACTCTTTGCTCTGTCTGCTTTTGCTTCGCCTCCTCTTTACTCCATCTGCTTTTGCTTCGCCTACTCTTTGCTCCGTCTGCTTTTTGCTTCGTCTACTCTTGGCTTCATTTTCGTTTTACTTTATCTGCTCTTTGCTCCGTCTGCTTTTTGCTTCGTCTGCTCTTGGCTTCGTCTACCCTTTTCCTTCATCTACTCTTTGCTCCGTCTGTTTTTTGCTTCATTTGCTTTTAGCTTTGTCTACCCTTTTCCTTTGTCTGCTCTTTGCTCCATCTGCTTGTTGCTTCGTCTGCTCTTGGCTTCGTCTGCTCTTTACTTTGTCTGCTCTTAGCTTTGTCTGCCCTTTTATTTCATCTGCTCTTTGCTTTGTCTGCTTTTTGCTTCGTCTGCTCTTAGCTTCGTCTTCCCTTTTGCTCCGTCTGCTCTTTGCTTCGTCTGCTCTTTGATTCGTCTACTTTTCGATTCGTCTATTTTTTGCATCGTCTACTTTGTGCTACGTTTGTTTTTCTCAATTTGTCTCGCCCTTAGTTTTAGGTTGACTTTTTGCTTCGTCTTACAATGACCAGAACATCTTCTGGTCTAAATTTGACACTCTAGATGACAGAATTTGTTTTCAAGATCTTCATGGAAGTTGTAGATATTGAAGTCCTTTTTCAAATCCTCTAAGAATAACCTTGATCTGATATCTCTAGAGTAGTTACACCATTTGTCCCGAATAGGTTCTGTATGATTGAGGAAAAAACCTTGTTTGATTCTAAACCTTGTTTCGATTCTTTCGGCCATAGCTTTGTTATCCGACCTCTAAATGAGATGAATCTTGGACCAATGGATTTCTATCACATTTTTCTACCTCTCCATGAAAGCTATAGCTTTTGATGCTATTTTGAAAAAGGATTGATTGAATCAAGGTAAGGGTATCAGTAGGAAGAGTATGAATGGGAGGAATTTAAGTATAGTGCACTGTTTCAATATAAGAACAGTCTGAAAATGTTTGGAGCAATACTTTCAGAGTTCTGAACCAAATGGATTGATTTTGGTGTCATTAGAAACTTAAGACAATGGAGAACATTTTCTAGAAGAAAAAAGTTATGTCAGAATGTTCAAGGGTATTGTTGGCAAGACACTTAAGCATAAAAAGACATAAGGCATAAATGGAAGGAAAAATGGGACATTTCTCACTCATTAAGGATATAATTGGAAGAAGAAGTTTTGTCTTGCATTTTAGGAAGAGAGGAGAACGGAAAATGGAAGAGAAAAAGAAAGAGTGTCGTGAAAAGGAGAGAGAAATACGAAGAGAAGAGGAGAAAGAGAGAAAGAAGAGAAACAAGCTAGTGTTTAATTTTTCTTAGTCTTCAAGAGAGATTTTAGAGCTGCTCAAGAAACAAAAAAGGTAGAGGAGGAGAAGAGCTTCCCTTTTAGCCAAAGATCCCTCCATTTGGTAAAGAATGGAGGTAAGATCATTATGGATCTTTTGGATTGTTAGAAGGATTTTAGTTCATGGAGTTAAGAAAATGCTAGGGTTTAAGTATGCTAGAAGCCATTTTAGTGATTTTGCATTGTGGAATTTTTCTATTGGATTCCTATTGAATGAGACTTGGTTTATTTGAAGGGAATTAAGAAAACCTTACTCAAGAGCAAGAGGAAAGGCAATCTTGAGCTTAGATTTTTAGCAAAACTTAGGTGGGTAATATATTTATGGTTATTGTGTTAATGGGCATTATGCCTATGTGTGTGTGTATGCTTGAACTGCTAAATTGTGAATTGCTATGACGTGTTTTATGTCATACCTTGAAAGATGTATGACATTTTGATATAATTGAATTGTGACTTTGATCATATTATGCCTTACAATATTTGTAACATCCCATTTCCATACAAAGGGTTTGAACCCTAGAAATTTGGTACATGAGAGATCAATCAGAGAAATTAGGA